>VWZD01005302.1:84555-110637 GCA_013396695.1 Sakesphorus luctuosus
ATCAGGAAGTGCATCTCAGTTAAAAAGTGTGGTGACTTCAGAGAATCAGGAACTTGAAGATACCTCGTCCATTTCAGTTCTCAGTGCAGCCATGATTCCCATAAAATAGAGTTTCTCCTTTCTCAGGGATGCAGCCAAAGTCTATTAGAAGATTTTATGTTGGCTTTAATAGTTATTGGGTGAACTAATGACTTAAGCAGGTACTGACAAGGCCCCAAATGAATTCTGTTAAATACTTGCAGTTTTTGCCTGAGCTGGCCCTGGTCACCACTGGCTATCACCAGAATTAATCTGCTAACAAACAGAACAATCTTGTTTAAAGCAGAAAAAAACCCACAGTAATAAAAATGCGGCAAACATAAAAAATCTGGATGTGACTAATCAAGAATTTAGAGAAGACAGTGGTTGTCCTTAAACAGAAATTTGACTCATTACTATCAAAGAAGAAAACTTCGAAATTAATTCCATACACCGTTTAAAAACAACAGTACTATAGGTTTCACTTGAAAAAGTCCTCTGTTCCTTGTAAGTGGATAATTTTCTAAATATTAGATGAAAGAAAAAGTCATAAATAATTGATATGGGGCTTTTTCACCTGTTTGAAAATTCTGAACATATCACAATTTGTGGTTTTCAAGCTTAACTACTGAACAATTTCTATTTAAGAAACCTTAATTTGTGGCTTGTTTACAAGTCCATTATGAGACTTAGACTTTTAGAATTAAATTAATTTTGAATGGAAGGCAAAAATTTCATGTGACACCTGCTTTCCATGTTTTATCCCTTCCACTACAGTACTATCTGTGTTCTGGTTTTATCTACAGATATGGAATTCATCTCTCCAATAGGTGAATGAAACTTTAGAGTAATATACCTTTAAGTTATTTCTCAACTCCATAAGATAGTATTTTAGCACACATATTGAAAATAATGAGACTCTAGCATCGGCCTAAACATTTTGTTGAGTATGGGAAGTTTACTTCATATATAAAAGCTTGCAAAATGAAACAAAAGTTTTCTTTCCACACACACTTGAAAATAGTCATGCTAACATTTTTTTCTATTTTTACACGTTTCTTCCAGAAAAGAATGTTGCTGGAGTATTTCTGGAAACAGAATATAAAAAGAATGTGATCACAGCTATGGTACTTTAAAAAAAAGTATGAATATACTTGGGGTTTTTATAGTATTTATCCTCCTCTAGAAGTCACTGAGCAGTGTCAGTTTGGTGGAAGGGCTCTTTTTTTTCTTAGGTAAATAGCTACATTTTTACTCTAGGACTAGAGAATAACTTTGGTTCTATATAGAGAATACAAACTGTTACTGGCATCTCCCCTTTAATTTTTAAAACAAAGCATCATCTCCTTTTCTTCTTGAAGACAAGAGAAAAGGAGACACTAAGTATCTCGCATTAAAAATGAATACCATGTTTGACAATTGTTCTGTGCTCAAATTAACTTAGATAATTTCTGTGATACTGAGCAGTTCATTTTTACAGAAGTATTTTATTTGTGTGGTCTTTCATGGCTGTGAGAAATATGAAACAGAGCTATAAAAAAAAAAAAGAAGAGAAGGAATCTTCTAATGATATTTAACCACAAACACATTATACTTTCTTACAAAAAAAGAATAGTGAAGCAATGCATCTTGAATGGATCTATGCTTTGAAACATGAATAT
This sequence comes from Sakesphorus luctuosus, assembly GCA_013396695.1. Taxonomy (NCBI): domain Eukaryota; kingdom Metazoa; phylum Chordata; class Aves; order Passeriformes; family Thamnophilidae; genus Sakesphorus; species Sakesphorus luctuosus. The sequence goes on from VWZD01005302.1 coordinate 86,235, forward strand.
AAGTAACAAAACATATTCTGATGTTTCCTATTTGTATATGTAGTCACAAATAATAAGTTCTCCAGTGTGGTAAATGGCGATGAATTCTCAGAAAAGAGACTTACCAACTAGTGTGAGGAAAAAGAAAAATCAGATTACTCATATCAAAACTTTATAATGAGAAAAAAATGCTGCAAAACGAAAAATCCTTTTGACCCAAATCCAAATCTTAAAGAGATACTTAGAGTTAAAAATAAAATTATTTTCTCCACCTATTCATTTTCAGATGTGATTAGACAAGAGAAGTCAGAAACACTATGGAAAACCTTCTGTCTTCACTTTGTCAGACTCTGAAGAACAAGAATAGCTGACAGGATTCAGTGACTATGTTTGTGTTCATAGTCATTAGACTTGCCTTGACTTTGTGACATTTAGATGGTAAGAAAGTTGTTTGCAAGAATGTCTGAGAAGTTGATCCCTTATACAGCCTGTATTTTTTGCTGCTTCCTCTCTATGCAGTAAGGGGCTTAGTTTGAAGAAATTTTTTGAGATTTCTGTACACATATGAAAATCTAATCAGTGTACAAATAGAGTGTTTGTCTGTGTGTATAGTTATATCTGCACATGTGTTAGTTCACATATTACTGACAACCAAAATAGAAAGCTTTCCATGTTTCAGATGGCTCCTTTGTTAAGGTTCTCTCCTTTCTTCATGTTTTGAGCTCTTTACTGTGTTTAACACTCACCACTGCCAAGTCCTTAGCTATAATTTCTGTCCAGAATAAACTCCTCATGTCTTACATCTGGCACTAGACCCCAGTAAAAGCTGTGATGGATTTCCTAACACTAATGTCTTTAATTGTTCCAAAGCTCAAGTCTTGAGAGGAAAACTTGAGGAAGACACTATATGTTCAAATACCTTATTAGAGCATAAGCCATCAAAAGCTATTTCAGAGAGGACGCCAATTTTTTTAGAATTATAAGAGACTTGAATAAAATTAAGAACTTCAGCTCAAAAACTTTAGATGCTATGCTCACTTCCAGGGCCCCTGTCATTAAAGTTTCTATAAGCGGAGAAAGCTAAAGCCAGAGCTGAGCACATGCTGTACTCCCAGAGTACAATAGAAGAATGATCATGCTTATGTGCTTGAGGCTTTTCTAGGCCAACAGCAGTGCTCTCTTGGAAGCTGGAGAACCAAAGAATTTATTTTCCCTTCTTTTTCATTTTCTTTTTTCCAGTTTCCCATCTACTCACAGCTAGCATAAAAAAATACGGAAATTTCAAAATATCAATGAAGCACAATTCAGTCAAATTTTTCATGGCTTTTTTTTCCTCTTGTTTTCTGTTTAATGTAGTTATCTCAGACTTTTGGAAGATTAACAAGGATTATTTCAGAGATGTCATTTTGCATTAAATATGGATAGCCTTTACTATTACCATTTTGAACAGATACTTAATAACTGAAGTTACTGCTTGCCTTGCAACTCCATCCATCCCCTGTTTGGCTTGGCTTGCAGTACAATTAAGTGTATTTTAAGCATCATGACACTGCTTTCAGGTTGAATTGTTATCAGTAGGACCAGTTACTGGTGCAAATTCAGGATGTAGAAGTATTAATGACATACATGGGAGCAGAGTGGAACACAGATGCATTAAATAGAAAGAAGAAGAACAGAAATATTAAATGTATCAAATGTATTATATGAACCAAAATTAAGAGATCTAAACATGAGATGAAAATGTCAATCCTTACTGCTCCTGAAAATACAACATAATTGATGTGTTATTAAAACATTTTGAACAAAAGATATATTAGAATAAAGAATCAACTTTTAAAAATATGAGAATGTTCTATTTTAGATTTTTAAATGGAAGAAAAGTATTTGTGTGACCTTCGTCTTTACCAAGAAAACAAAAACTTAGTCTTCTATTGACACAAATGGTTGGGGTTTTTCTTTTTTTTTCCTTTTTTTTTTTTTTTTAATTGTAGCCCAAGAACCATGCAGAAAATAACCAGTTTGTCACATAGCTCCAGATGGAAGACTCCCCATCACTGTTTATAAGCCTTTCAAAAACATTGTCCTTACCCACTTTTGTAAAACATTTTGGGCTCCTCAGCTCAAAGGCATTGCATAATTGCAAAGCATTACTGTGTTTATGCTGTTACCCTCAGGACATAAAACATAAGAAATTTTTGTGGCCTATGATTTCACTCTATACAGTGGTCTGCCTGAACTATTTCTGATGTTGTTTGCAGCTGCAGGAACTGGAGCATACTTGTATTTTTTTAAAGAAAACTGCTAAATATTTTGTTTCGAGGGACCTTTCTCAGTTTGAGACAGCCATTTTTTTTTCTTTTACAGTCTTCTAGAAGCTTGTATATTGGAGCTTCTGAACAATTCGCTCAAGTTATGCTCCATAAATATTCAACAAATTTGCCCCTCCAGTAAAACCACGTTGATGATCTGCTTTCATGAGTTGTTAATCACATTCCACCCCTGCTGTGAAGGCTTGAATCAGCCATTCAGTACAGATGCAGTTAGTTTACAGATCTGGGGGTGGAGGCTGGTGAACAGGGGGGTCAAGAGGAGAGTTATCCAGCAGTGGAATAGCCAACATGAATTGAGCTACCCTGCAAAGAAGAAGAAAGCCTCATGACACTGCGCAGTCTTTTGGTAAAGGCAGGCACTAATGATCCAAACCTGAAGCTTACCTTTGCTTTATCTCTTCAGTAGAGTGGGTGCATGGAAAGCAAAAGGCCTGGTATTATTGAGCAAAGTTAAAATCTTTCTCCCCTAATTTAGGTGAATAAGCAAGACACACTGGTTTCTCTGGGATCTGACATTGTTCTCACATAGCCCTCTGGTTTAAATTTTTGATTAAAGAATGAAAAATCAAAAATAAGTCATGGGCAGGAAAGGGCTGATGAAACACACTAAATGTACAAAGTAGGGTCAGTATGCACACTGAGTAATAACTTCTACTCGAGTGAGTGTTTGGGTTCAAGCAAACCTTGATGTGGAGGACCAGACTGCTAAGGTTTCTATGATTCACAGATTCCTGTCATCTGAGGAATTGCTATACTAAGGAGTTCCTTTTGCTGAGGAATTATTTAATAAAGATACCTACCATTATCTGTTTCAGTCTTCAGAGAAAGAATTAGTGAGTCCCCTAATTTCTTCTCAGCCTAGTAGGAGCAGAGTAATTAAAATAAAAATTTTCTTCATTCTTTTTGGGATGGTTTTCTTCTCATCAGGTGTATTGAAAAAATATTTCTTTGATGTATATGAAACAATATTCCTGCTACTCTTCCAAGCACACTGTTGCTCCCAGACTGCAGTACTAGTCTCCAAAGACTATGATACTATCTAGTGTTTGACTAAAGCATATGTCAGATTTAGTCAGCCATTTGTCAAGTAGTATTTAAAAGAGTTTTGCATGACCCATTTCTTTCAGGTACCAGACAGGTCCCCACGTAACTCCAGGTCAGGGTGCAAATACTTGGTGATTTTCACTGTATGTTGTGATCAGTAATGGAATTACCAGTGATTACACCTACTTTTACTTTGCCTAACTAACAAATCTGATCTGCACTATTGACAAACTGAGACTCTGTGAGGAATGAATCCCAGAACCACCCTAACAAAGAACAGACAGACACTCCTTGTATAATTACTTAGGAAGATAACAAGTAGGACTTAATACTATGTTATCTCTGGCATTGAGCTTGCTTTCTCCCTAACCTTTCACCAAGGTTCAGCTCAAAGACAAACTCTCTTGTGATTCAGTCAGATGCATGAAGCTCTATATGAAAGATTGAGCTTATCTTGGTCTTAGCAGCCACTAGAGTTTGTACAACAATTTTTAAGTGTCTACTTAAGTAGGACTATGAGAAATGAGTGTTAGCAAATCAACCACTGAAAGAAACATCTGCCTTGGTTTAGATATATGGACTCAGCCTCCTTGGTTTGTTCTTGTGCTGGTTTAGATGTAAACCAGCAGGAGAAATGAGCTCAATACAAGAGAGATTATAAATCAGAGCCACAATTTAATAATAATAATACAGTAAATACACTGACACAAAGGGAAATTGCTTTCAGCTCCCAAAACCCAGCTGTATAACCCAGTGCCCTGGGGTACAAACCCAAAGGGGTTTGTTAGCATTGTGCTGAGACCCGCATGGTTCCCCCAAGTCCAAAGCAAAAGGAAGTGAAACACCTGTTGGTGCACGTGATGGCTGTAGTCTGGTCAAGAGTGGTGGGCTCCTCCTGTCGAGTTCCTGCTGCTCCTCTGGGTCCGACGAGAGGTACTCGAGGTCTTCTTACCTACTCCTTATGTGCCCTCAGGGAGCACCCAGTCCCTCCCCCAGGGCGGGGACTCACACAATGGGTGATTAACTCTGTGAGTCATGGGCTATTTTTGAACTGTTAATGGCCCATTAGCAGCTACGCCCCCTCAGGCTGGGAGTGGGGGTGTTAACGACTCCCTGGGAAGCTGCTGCAAATGGGCCATTGACCTTGGGAATGAATAGAGGGGGTAGAATACATAGCTTTGATCACCCCCACACAGTGACAACTGGTCCCACCTGCTGAACTAGGACAGTTCTTGAAAAATAATGTTAGATGTGTTTTCCTAACAGAATTTTCTGCTAAAGAAGTAACTATTCACTTAAAATAGTTCATTTTTTATTGCATTTACTGAATATTTTTCTGCACATCTACAGAAAGCTTTGTTTCTATTTTGTGATAGATGAAAACACTGCTTCTCCTGTCTGCATCACTAGGCTCAAATGAAGTGCTCCTTCGAATGCGGGTAACCTAGTCTGACTCAGAGCATGGGTTGCGTTTTCACAGTCACTGGCTTCTACAGAGGCAGTCCACTGAATAAAATACTTGTATGTTCACTGTCTGTTACTGCCTTCACAAAACTCTCTCCTCCCTGCTCTCAAAGGTGAGTCACGTTCTCCCAGCATAAGGTATGATCCTAAAGATATGGAAAAAAAAAGATATGACCTCAAAGATATGGAACAAAGCATACGACTTCAAAAGTCCCAGTAATCTATAGGGCGAAGGTCACTCATGTCAGGAGAAGGTGACTCAAGCGTAGCTTCCAGTATTTCCCTTCTTCCTTGGGGCTAAACCATGTGTTGCGTTGCCTGGTTGATTCTACAGTAAAGATATGCCTACAAATATTTCTTTTAAATCACTGAAGTTGAGGAACTTCGTATTATGACAGTCAACAGGTCTAGTTCATTAGTTTTGAAATATCCTGCCTGGGCAAATAGTAATGAAAAATAACTGCATACAAAGAGGAAAGGGTGCTCATTTCAGGTTTTGTGCTATTTGCAAGATGATATGAATTAACTTTTTTTTTTTTTAACGGAGCTATCTGCTACTGCAAGGGCTTACTAATCATGAAGTTAGTGGTCTGTAAAGAATTTTAACTCTGAGCACATCTGACTGAGATTTGATCCTCAATTGTTTTTATGTGTTGCACCACATAGGAATAAGCACTACCCTAAAACAGACTTTTTTCTAAGGTTTTCAGCTTGTCAGGCCATTGTCTACCACTGGACTAAACAAAGTAGAAAATGAGGTGGCACAGCATCTTTCAGGATGCAAATGTTTACTGGTTTCTTTTCTCTTTGCATGAGACAGGTATTTTTAGCTGTTGCTCAGCCTGCCTTTTATTCTGCTTTTATTTCAAAAGTGTGTGTTAGGGTTATACCTTACCCTAATATGCAGTTGGGAATGTTTGTGAATCCTTACTGAAAAAAAGTAACTTTAGAACAGTATAAAAGCTGCTGTTAAAATGAAGGCACTATACCTCCTGGCAAGATAGTGGCTGTATCATAATATCAGCATAATGATTTTCAGTTTGCATCAAGAATGCAGAATGTGACAGCATGATAAGAAGTGAGAGAAACTGAAATTTTCATTATAGCATGCAACATTCTTTCCAAGTTCTAACTTAGCTATTGGAAATGTTTGCAAATTGCACTCCTTTAAATGCTGCTATTTAAATCAATAACTTTAAAATTGCCAACTTCCACAGAAAATGAAACTAAAACAAGTAAGATCATTTTTATAACTTAAAAAGAGGTATAAAGTTAGACTCAGGTTTAACACTTGAGGTTAACACCTTGTGGTTTATCTTGTCCAGACCTCTAAAAATCCTTGCCCCTCTTTACACCATGCACTACTTGGATACACACAGTTTACATTGTAAGTAGAAGCAATTACAAGAAAATGTTTGTATTTGTTCATTATAATTGTTGAAGTTCTTCATATCATAGAAAGGGGTTATAGACATTAGCAATTAAAAGAGATTTTTCTTTTTTTTTTTGTTTGCTTCTACGCAGCCACTTTCAGTGGCTCTTGAAATATGCATGATTACACACACAAAATGCAAACTCTAAGAGGGGCCATTTTCTGATTGCTTAATGACATTAATTAGACAAACACTTAGCTTGTATCAATTCTTCAAGTAAGATGCCATTATAATTGAAACAAGCCCTCACTCTTTTAGGATTTTAAGCCTTCTTGTAGATTACCATTTGAAAACTACCATTTTCAAAGGCCAATTAAAATTGCACTATTACTGCATTTCACAGCAAAGATAATACCACAGCTAATGTAAAACTGCTTCTTAAGATCTCCAAAGGTCCCTTTAAAGCAAAGGCTCAGCGCCTAAACATGTCTCCTCATAAAAAACTTCTGCCTTCTGGCAAAGAAATGTATGTCTATATCAATAATGAAAGAAATGCATACATTATACATCAGGTAGTAGGTTACTTCAGGAAAATTGTCTTTTAATTTAATTTAAAGTTACATACAACTTTATTTTATTTCCTGGTCTAAAAATAAAATCATGTTTCATGTTTTCCAAAAGAACAGATTTTTTATTGTTGTTGTTAAAAAATGATAAAATAATTTTGGAATTCAAGGTTTGTGGTTGGTATCTGCTGGTCTCTTTAGCTTTCTGTTCATAAAACTTAAAACTAAATAATCATTTACAAATAGAAAATATCAAGGCCTAAAATGTATCTCCCAGGTCAATAATTGACAAGTAACTTTAAAATTCTAATTTTCTAGAAAAATATACAAGATCTAAATAAATATTAGGTGCAGTACTCATTAGGTTAAACAGTTATGCAGATTTATCAGCCAACAACATACAAAGAAATGCTGACATTAATTTTCCATTTGGTGGTCTTTTACTGCCTGCCTCTAGCCATCATCATCATCATCATGGCTAGGCTTCATGAATGAAGCTTTGGGAAGGGCTCTATCCATGTGGGTGTGTCCTTTGAGCCTGAGCAGTGGATTTTTTAGGTGAGGCACAGCGTGCACAGAACTGGCCCTACCGTTTAACTCCTAAGGTTCATCTGCCACAGCCAAGCGAACTTGGACAGTGACAGTGAAGTCCTCAGGACTAGAACCTGCAGCCCTCGGTATTCCCAGGAGGTCTCCCATCCAATACTAACGGGGCTGACTGACACAGCCTTGATCGGTGGGCAAGGACCGAACCGGCTGCAGGGGTCCTTGTGCCGCTCGCTGAGCTGTCGTGGGTGGAACTGCAGCAGCCCTGAGTTGAGTTCCCCTAACCCGCACCCCTCAGAGGAGACGCAGAGATTAAGCAAACACTCAGGGAGCAAGGAGCTGGTTCCAAGGCAGGAGCCCATTCACTTTATTCACAAAATGGAGGGCTTTTTATGCCCTTCGGGGAAGAAGGCTCTGGAAGAGGGGAGGAGGTAGGGCGGAGCATGCAAATCCGCCTACAACCATTGGGTATTAACTTGGGTGGGTGGTAACAAGGGGAAGAGAGAACTGGGGTTGAACGTGATTGGCTGGTACCTCAGGAGGAAGACGACCAATGGCAGCTCTCCCCTATCTGGCAGCTCAGGGCTGCCAGGGCCAGCCTGGGAAACAGGGAAAACCTTTGACATCAACCTTAAAAAGAAACAGGGGGAAATAACAGTCACAATCCTTTGGTATTGGGTCACAGTCCGGTTACTGGTCGTAGTCCGATTCAAGGGTCTTCTCTCTGCACCTTCCAAACATCAAAGTCAGTGTCCTTATCCCTTTTTCTTCTCCACTCGTCCATGTTGACATAAACGGCACCATCTCCAACAACTGACCCTGCATAGCTTCTGAGATCTGACAGGATTGGATGTCAGGGTGGCATGGAAGTAGTTAATTTAACATACAGAAAGACATATTAGTATTTCCCTTATGATGGTGGTTATGCAACTTGCATTTTGTACATAGACTACCTCCAGTAACCTATTACAAATTTACAGTTAAATAAACTGGTGGTGACATTTGGCACACATTGCTGTGTGATGATTTATCACAACTTTCAGTGCAGACAATTGTTTTTCAGGGGAAACAATTCACAGGCATAGCTCTTAGAGCCATCCAAGCTCCTACTATGGCAGCTGTGGTGTATTTGACATCCTTAAGGGTGTATAGTGAGTAGCTGTGCAATGCTACATACTGCAAATCACCAACAGGTCTACCTTCTCTCCAGACCCCTCTTTTCAGCCTGTGGCTTGACCTTCCGCTTTTTACTGTTTCCAGCTCTGACTCCAGTCCTGGTCATATGTTTTAGCTCTTGCTCCTGCCGTACACCCACTTGGAAAGCTGGATAAACACCACATCCAAACAGATTTAATGTTGATCTTCTCAATAGCTCTTTTATCCCAAAGTCTTGGAGGCTTTAATATTCTGCATCCAAAACCACAGCCAATTAGATCAGATAAAAAAAATTTAGTATTTGCATTTATTTTTAAGTTGATTCTTAGGAACAATATCATAAGTATGAAATTTCTCTTTAAGAAAAAGGAATTTTCACTCATTTTTGAATTTTATCAGTAAATAAACATCTCAAGATTCATAAGTAGCATTAGTTAAGCTTAAGAACAGACAAGACAGAAGAAAACTTATTTCTCTGTGACATAATTTCCCAGAGTAGTTCAATTTTTATGACAGCAGACTTTTTTCCTCTATCACATTTTTTCTACTAGTAGTTTTTTTTTCCTACGGCTTTAAAATAAGCATAGCTGATTCAGAAGATCTGACACATGGGAAATGATCACGATCCTGGAAACGTGTATGAATCTGCACAGCACATAAGATGCTGCTGTTGAGTCTTACAGACTCAAAAAAGTTACCAGTCAATTTTGGAAGCCTGACTCACAAATACCCTAATAGTCTATCAAAACTAATGAAAGTTTGAAACATTATTTGCAATCCTAGTATACTTCAAAGTAGTATTCTAGCCCCAAAGGCTTTCTTTCTTCAATTCTCACCTTCCCACTATTTCCCCTTTCTCTTCACCATTTTGCTTTTAACAGCTACCTCAGCTGGCTATTAGATAACTCCCCTTCTTTCATCAGCATCACCTCTGCCACATTAAGATTAAGACACTATCAAAGAAAGCAGTGATCTTTTTGATAACATTTGACATGCACCTTATAAATCTTACTTGTTCCTACAAAAATTTATTAGAGTTTTGACCAAATATTTGCATATAATATAAAAATATTAAATAATCAAATAATCCATCATTTAACTATAATATGTCTCAAAATCTAGCAAAGTTTTGTCACGTGGGGTTAGCATACCAAATTTTTTTTCTAGCCAACTGTCTAGACTATCAGTTTCCACCCTTCCCATCTCCAAGCTAGTTCCTCTCAAAAGTGGGCATTCAAAACAGTCACTTCATAGGCAGGAAATACAGGATATTCTTTTGCAGAAGAACAGCTATTCAGTAAGGAAGACTTCAATCTCTTAGCTGTCCAGGACTGTCCTGCATCCTACCAGATCCTTCTGTCAGTCTCAAGAAGTTGCTGGTTTTCACCACACAGGGATCTACTTCCACACTGGGTTCTTCCAGCTAAATGACTTACCAAAGAGATAACAGTAGAAACCATATTCACAAAACAAGTGGAAGGTTACAATCTGGTCTAATCTTATTCCCTTCCTGTATTATGTTGCAGGTATATCACGCCCATATGCCAGCCTGTCCTCTGTTCGGGGAAAAGCAATGGTCTCAGGTGCCTGCACGTGAATCTCAGGTCTTTCATAAGTGAACTACTCACAGAAAGCTTCTGCATGTAATGAAAGACAAATATGCATCATTTATGAACAAATGTTTGCTTTGGATAAGCGAGATTACAAATGATACTTATACCTGCATAGTAAGTGATGGGTTATTTGTAGAGCTTACAGGGCACTCATCAGTAAGTTAGGAAACTAAGATTCATATCACTGCTTAAACTCAGTCACCTCAAAAGTCTTGAACAGGTTAAAGTCTTTCATTTGATACCTGAAAGATGTACAGGAAAGAGGATATCCCTTCTTAATTTGAGAATTCAGTGGATGAAGATGTTAAGCCACACAATGTTCACACTTACTGCAGTGCTTTGTAAACATCATAGCTCTCCACTGCATTTAGGACATATATTTTTGGTAAAAATGACATTCAACTTGATTTTTATTTTCCTGAAATAGGCTTAATAATAGGTAGATTTTTTTCTGTCAGTGGCATTTGATGACTGTTTAGTTGCTTTTCTTCATAAATCAGCATTTTGAAAATATTTGGTTTCTAAACAATATTTCATAGACGTACATTTTACTAAAATGTGTGATTTGACAAATACATAATTCACTGTGACTGCCTGAAAGTATCTTCCTTCCTAAAAGAGCATTAATTTTTTTATATTCCTGATAGTTCTTTATTTGTTTATTTTTTTAAATATTACAGCCTTATATCTTTCTTATCATCTTCATACTTGGCATCTTTTATGCAATTTTGGTACTTCTCTAAGCTCAGAATTATTAATTATATTAATTACAGGACACACCATTAAACACTATAATGAATGTAACATATAGTTTCAGAGACAAACTGAATATTAGTGTTTACCGAAGTGCGAAAACACCATCTTAGACTATTCCTGTTCTCAGTAGCTTTCATCTGACTAGTAAGACAAATATGAAAAGAGAAAGTATGACATACAAATAGAGCACTCATCACACTATTAGTTTCAACTTGATTCATACAAAATACATATATAACTATGCACTCGTTTGTAAGACCTGAGGTTTACTTAAAAGAAAATAACCTAAGTAGAAAGAAATGTGAGCAATGGGAACTGAACAGAGAAGACAGAAAGAGGTGACAGGTGTAAGATGGCAAACAGGGTAGGACAAATTACTAGTCACTCCATGACCAACCAGAATAATAAAGACAGCCAATACCAATTCCCAGAGTTGTGGTGCATTTCCACACAGGCAATAGTACTATTTCATTTGATGTAGGAAATCCTCCAGTCAGTCAAACAGAATCCTTTATGTACATATGCACTTTCCTTCTTGCCTTGATAGATTACAAAAAACCGATACAAGCTGGTAACAGAATACTTAAACAGCAGCAGCCTGGGAGCAGGGGTGTTAAAACTCTTCTCTAATACAAACAACATATTGCCAGGCAATGCCAAGAGGATGCAGCACAGTTTTGGGACTCAGTATAGCCTGTCAAGGAAACTGTGTTTAGGTCCACCTTGTTATGTTTGAGGGTTGGACTCTTCAACTCTTGTCCTGATGATTGTAGCTGTTTATGTAGCACAAAAAGATGTTTTCCCTGGTAGCAATCTGTGGAAGTATGGGAGAATCTGAGAGAGTTGTTCCATCTGTCCCATTCCCCATCTCAGCAGAGTTGGTTTACTGGCAATGAGCCATTACCTGGCCTTTGCCAATCTCAGATAAGACTGTGACTTAAAGACAGATGCTTTTCCCTTTCTCAAATCCTGCATCAGCTTTTGGCTGTGCCCAAGCAGCTGGCTTTCTGACTTTAATACTACTTAAAAGACATCTGTTTTCTACAGCTTATCTAGCTCAGTAGCAGTTTTGTTGGGATTTTGTTGATAGCAAGTAAAGCTCCTTGGGACATATTGCATGAATGGTGTTGTGAAACAGCAATTTGTATTTGTAACTGCTGTTTACCTCTGTGCAGAGATCAATATCTGCTGTGTTTTGCCCTCTTAATTCAAAAAATATGAGTTTAGAATGTAATCTTTTACTACTAATCCTCATAACAAATCAATGTTCCTATATAATATCAGTCTCCTTAATTCAGACTTAAAATCTTTGGCTTTGTAGGCTTTTTTCCTTCCAGTCAAATAGATAAAACTCTGAAGTTACTTTATTAGAAGGATGTAACGTGGATTGGAACAGCAATCCAGGCTTTTATTTGGATGGTTTCGCTTTTTTCTTTAATAAGCAAATAAAATACAATATATCCAATTTTCAACTATCTCCAAAATTCAGGGTAAAACTAAACCTGTTATCAAAGCACTAGAAAGTTATTAAGGCCTTCTTAAAAGCCTAGTGACATGTTAATATATTGTTTGGGCTTCAGATCAGAACATTGTTATACTTTGAAGATATATCAAATCATTTATGATATATGTAATTTTTACTTTTTCTTTTAAGACTATTGTAACTTAGCTTCTCAGATATAATATTTATTCATCGTATTTCCTGTTTAAGTGAGTACCACAAACGGGTGTGGAAAAAATAAAAGTTTTAGAAAGGATGAAATAAGCAATAATAGAAAAGGCCACTTGGGTTTGGGTTTGGAAAATGTGCAATAACTTACTGAAATCCTTCCCACTGTGCGTTTCTCTTGGCTGGCCAGTGCATCCAACTCCATGCCTATCATGGTACCTGGATCATAAAAATATGATAAGAAAGTGAAGTTACTGGCCACAGACATCTGTAAAGAGGTTTGATAGCAAAATCAGGTGAAGTGCTTCTAGTGATCAGTAGGCAATCCTGAGGCCACATTTCACAGGCTGTAGGTGACTCTGGGGCTGACTATCAGGTAAACACTTTTGTCACAGCTGCAGCAATTTACACCTTTTACTAATAAAAGACAGACACCACAAGCAGAATTTATTAATATTTCTTCCCTTTTTCTCCTATCTTAGGCTATTGTCATGAATTAGGTGCCATTTAGCTTCTTCAGCACCTTCCACAGCAAATTTGTAACTCTTAAAGAGCAGAGGCCACACATATAAATGTGAGTCTCTGTCCTGAAATTAAACCACCAAGAGTCTGTGTCAATAAATAATTCCACTGATAACATTAGGTATCCAAGTTACCTTGCTTAGTCTTTCTGCACTTTGTGATATTCCTCTCACCTAACTTCAGGCATTTAAAAAATAGCTGTCTTCATTTCTTCTGTGTGGGAATGAGCAGACGAATTGCACTCTGGAGGCACCAGGCTCTCTCCAATGACTTATAACATGACATTGACATAGACTACATGCTTATTCAACCACATACAATTATTTGAGATGAACTACTAGTTAAAAATATAGAATATACATAATTGTTACTCAGTTGATGTAGTAGATTAGTTGAAATTAACCTCACTACTAGAATCTATTATTAGATTCTACTACAAGTAGTAAATCATAAATGTAAAATACATAGATAAATCTTATCTATTTTACAGGTAGATTCCCCATAGCTGATCTGCCAAAAGAAAATAAATAAAAATGACCCTGCTATAAGACAGCAAAAGGCTACTTGATTAAGTAAGTTTTCTCCAGGGAATTTTCATGGTATGAAATAGTATTTTCATAGGACAATGTGATGTCTTTCCCAGAATAGCTTCTTCCTCTAGTTGACACAGAGACACTTTTAGTAGAGAAGAAATTTTTCAAGGAAGTTCAAGAGAACTGCAAAAATATATTCCCTTTGTACATGTGTAGGTTTGTTTGGCACATTTCTGGTTTCCGGTTTTTTTCAAACAAGCCTGACTTGTTGTAAATGGCTGCAGTTTTCTGAGTTTCATGATAAATAAAATAACTGTATATAATTAAAAGGCAGAAGCAAAGTAAGGTTTCAGTTGATTTAATTTATTTATATCTCTTTTAATCCTATTTCATCCATTCAGTTTTGTCGGCTTTCTGTCTCTACTGCTGTTTGTTATCACTTCAGCCCTGAATCTCCCACTGTCTGGCTATAACCACTATAAACTTTTTATTTCTGTCACTTAGCTGATCCTACCCTTAAAATATCTATCCCCCACTGAATGTAATCTGACCACTTAATTTTTATATATCTGTTTCTTTACTCAATTTTGTCCTTTTACCAGAATATTGAACTCCTTGTGTTTGCCTCTTCACTTAGATTATATGATTCTTACTTTCTGTGAACTGAAATAGGCCTCAAGGCAGACAAATAACCAGTAATCTATGTACCATTTTTAGTGTTTGCTTTAGATATGGTATTATCTGATCGCAAATAGAGTGACATTTATTGGGTTTTTTTATTCACAGGCTTTTCTATCATTTCACAGAGATAGCTGTCTTCATGACAGAACAGTAACTTGTCACTATACCATCACAGGATTCAATATCAAGGCCTTGCAGGAATCAGTTTTCAGAACAGGCTGAATCTGATATCATGCACACTTTGATAGGTCACAGATTACTTCATTTAACCTGATAGAATTATGCTGCTGGATGGCAAGATCAAAATGGGACTGTGCTACAGCCTCCTGAATATTCATGCTTTGTGTACATTTATCACAGAACCTTTCTCTTTTTCACTTACAAACATCAGAATGCCTTGGGGGGTGGGGGGTGGGGGGTGGGGAAGCAAGCATAGGTAGTGAACTATGTACCCGTTAGTATAGTCAGGAAAGAATGGGGAAGTAGAGAGCTGGCTATCAGTCCTATACAAAAAATCCACCATGCAAAAAGGAACAAAGAAAGAGTTAATATTTCTTAGTTTGTTATCATTTCGGGAAAATGGGATTTCAGTTTACAGTTTTAGGATTAGAGACAAGAGTAATTCAAGAAAAAATGTGACTCATAATTTCTCATAAAACCTTAGCACAGCTTCAGAAAACACAAGGCATTTTCTATGCAATTATTACAGCATTCCTCTATGAAATTCTCCCTCAGGAGTCTTCATCTTTGGAGGGAACACAGTTAAAATGATATTTACATAAAGAAAACAGAATTTTTCAGAGTTATTTTGCAGGAATTACCCAACCATCCTGATGTAACTTAAAGTGTTTGGAAAGTACTGAAATAAGTAATTCTAGACATGTCTTCTTGGAAAGATTCAGATTCAGAAAATTATTCACCTGAAGTTTTTTTTACCCTGCTCTCAGGTTTTAGGGAATTCTGCCCTTCTCCTAAGGGCAGATTACAATGGCAGGATCAGGACAACAACATTATTCAGAATAATCAATTAACTATCAAGTGGGATAATTGCTTGATGTGATAAACTGAACAGTCTCAAAACATAGATATTGCAAAGTAGGTAAAAATTAGGCTAAACCAGCATATGATGACTAATAGAGAAAATAAAGGTCAGCTAGGTCCAGATGGTTCATTTGATAACCCCCAAACAAACATGATGTTCCTACAGCAATAAGAGCACAATGTAGATCATCTGCATAAATAGAGCAATAGATTGGGACGTGCAGTACAAATTTAGGTTCTTAGGTTAGTTTGTTCTGCTAAAGCTTGGAAAGCAGTTACTTTGAGGAAATTCAGGCAGTGAATTATGTAAATGCAACTGTATGTAATAGATATGAGAAAAGCAAATCACACCAGGTGTTATTTGCATGAAGTCTCGATATCATAATTTTGTCTTTAAGTTACAAAGAAGAGCGTCTCAGGGCATTTAGTCAAATATTTGCACATCTTATACCAATTACCCATATATTTTAGGCACACATTCAAATACTCCACTACTTGATCATTATAATTACTGTACATTCCAGATCTCTGAAACATGCCAGATTTGTAATTGGAAGGAAGAACATTATCTTGAGACATGCTCTAACAAAACAATAAAAAATAGCCTAGGAACAATGCCCTTTTGTTCTACCTACAGTATCTTCCTGCTGTGTATACAAAAGCATAACAAACTTTTAATCTGAATTAGAAGAAAAAACTTCCTGCTATCCAGATACGTTAAAATCGAAAGAGAAAATTTGCCATGTAAAGTGTGTTTCTACAAAATTGAATCCACTTCAGTGTTTACTCTTATTCTACAACATAAACCTACCTTCCATCCTTCTGTGCAGTATCGTCTCTGAAAACAATCCTACAAGGGGTCCAAAGCATCAAAGGAGTGAGGCATCTATACTACAATCTAGTTTAGAAATCAAGTCCAAACAGCACTCAGAAAAATCCTCACTGTGCTGGCATACAAAATACCAAGCTGACTCACATTTTAAAACTAAATTCCAGAGATGCCTACAGTTGACATAGCCGAGTAGTTCACAATTCTTGGCACACACCTTGCTTATGCAGCTAGATTAGGATCCAAAATTATGTCATTTCCTACATATATTCTCCAAAGAACTCAACTCAAGAGACATCATCAGGGCATATCTACTACCCATTCAGCTTTCAAGTTCATCTCAGCAAGTAACTATATTTTTCAAAACATGACCTTTCTTCATCATGAAGACTGTGGAATTCTAACACAGTCACTTCCTCAGCCAATTTCAAAGGTTTGGGTTTTTCATTTCTTTTTGTGAATACGACTAGAAGAGGAATAAGAAATGATAGGAAAAACACCTAAGCTGGGGCAATGTGGTGCCTTTAATTTCTGAAGAGGCCTTCTTCCCTGAACAGGTTTTAAGTCCTTTAGGCAGTCAGTCATTGCTGCTCCCAGATCATTCACTTTTTTAGTCTAATGTCCAGACTACTAGGTTGCAGCATCATGCTCTGTCTCAGATCAATAATCATGTCTGGAAATTGTTTTAATAAGTGGTGTGAGTTTGAATTCTTAGAGTCAATAAGGAATTATTAAACTAAGATTTCTGTATTTCTCAGACAAATGCTCTGATCATAAAGCTCTTCATAGAACTGTATTTCTTTAAGACCCAGGCACCTGTCTTTAGGAGAGATGTCAGTTAGCTTGCCTGAGGGACAGGATTAATACTCAGACACTCATCCAATTGTTTAACACTCAGCACCTACACTCACAGCATGTTATTCTAAATGTCACTCTTACTTTATCCAGAAACTTCCTGTGAACTTAGGTTTCTAATACAGAATTCCTGCTTGTGAAGAAGGCCAGAAGAGTAATAGAACCAAGAGATGCACTTATCTGAACTGATCATTTAATATTAATGTTTTTGATCTTCCATTGTTTGCAAAATAATTTGCAATTCGTTTAAGAAAGGGACTGGAAATGCTGAAAGAAAGGGACTGGAGCCACTGAAGTTCCTCCTGCATAGAGGGTTTGAGTATCACTTGTCCCACAAGGCTGAAGTAGAAGTCAGTCTACATGAAAGACAAGTTGTAAGTAAATACAATGAAAACTTATGAAAGACATGATTATACCTCGGTATCTGATGTTTATCTGTTCCATGCTTGATTCTGCTGAAAATTAATATCCCAGAAACTTCTCTAAGTGCAATTTTTAGGAA
Organism: Sakesphorus luctuosus; assembly: GCA_013396695.1. Lineage (NCBI taxonomy): Eukaryota > Metazoa > Chordata > Aves > Passeriformes > Thamnophilidae > Sakesphorus > Sakesphorus luctuosus. The sequence goes on from VWZD01005302.1 coordinate 103,693, forward strand.
TGAAAGATTTTCGTGTTTCACAGTTTTGAGAAGATCCACCTGGATTCATTTGAAATTCTTCAGTGTGTGGGAAGATCCCTACCACAGTCTTGATCACTCTGAGTGATTCCATGTTCTGTGGTCCCTGCCCCCAAACTGAATTCTCCAGTTCAGAAAGGGAGAATCTGTTGCAAGCTACTGAGTTGGTTGGGTTTTTTTCTGCAAATAATGTATAGGACTCCAATCCTTTTTTCTTAAACTGAAGTCAATAAATTCTTCATTGTATTCCCTTGTGAATGAGTCACACTAATGATTGACAGTTGTCCATGATCTGGGATACACATGAAACATGTAGGGGAAAAAGAGAAAAAGCAATGATAGCAAAACTTGGCTCAATTTACATCCCAACATGCAAAGGAGAAGCAACCTAACCAATCACAATGTACACTGGGTGAGGTCAGTACAAGTGAAAACCCCTTTCTACTGTTCTGTAGATGGAGTGTGGTCCTTATTGCGCATTTTACACTTCTTATGTGAAATAAGCACAAATCATAAAAAATAAACAGAATCTATATTAAAAGCAAACTATTTTCCTGTAATTTTTTAATTAATATTTCACTTACAAATAAAGAAGTTACTTCTCTTTTCTCTGACTTGGATTCATTTTTGTGTCTTTTAACAGTTTCTTTTTAAATTTTGAAAGAACCAGGCCACATATCCTCAAAAGAAGTAATATTTCTGTATTTATTTCTGTCTATATATTATAGTACAGATATGGATGGTATATGGGGAGCCAGGTTCCTCTGGTTTTGCTATGTGCCATTTCACAAGGCATATTGCTTCTCTGAGAGGTGCTTTGTCAAAACATGTCTTAAAGGACTAAATTATCTTCTCATTGTTCAGCAGGTATAACAGGATTCAAATTTCTTTTCAGAAGTAAAAACTATCCTCATATAGCTCCTTATAAGCAACAAGAACTGCAAAGCCTTAGAAAAAGCATCTTAATTAAAATTGCCATCTCAGTAACAAAGTGCTATTACAGCTTCTCCACTTAGATTTTTAGCAAATTGAAACCAGTAAAATTATTGTATGACAGTGATTAGTAAAGTACTGAACAGAATTTAGTTGCTGAGTATAATATATGTGAATCATTGCAGGTAAAACCTCAAAGATGTTTAGCCAGAAAAAGATTATGTCAAAGCTAAGTATGAATAACATCTCTTCAGTATATTTTAAGCAAGTGTGAAAACAAACAATAATATCCATATATGGAAACTGTTACTGGCAGCAGTTTAATAGAACATTGTCACTGGATATTGTTGTCTTTAAATAGTTAAATATAAATGTAATTTAGTAAAAATAAATATTGTTCTTTTGTTAAAAGAAAATAAATTTTCTTCTGGAATGTACAGCTTTCTGCTAATAATGAAACAGAATATTACAAGCTATTGTGTCATAAATCCCTGTATAAGCATTTAAATATTGCAGTCATATTTGCTTTCATGTTTTCCCATACTCTCTTAATGATTTGCCATAGTTCCATTTTCCTGGACACTCTAATCTGCTACACAAGTAGAAAGGGCAGAAATGTGTACACACAATGCAAGACTGATCCATCACAAAACAAAACAAAACAAAAACAAAAACAAACAAACAAACAAACAAAACAAAAAACACCCCACAGGAACAAAACAAAACCAAACCATTCACTACATAGTGCATAAAATGCTAACTGTACTTTATACCAGCATACTTGTTTCTAAGTTGTGTTTAGCAGCAGGATCCCTGAGCAAACCTCTAGTGTTCTATTCCCAGTCCTATCCTGTAGGCAGGTATTGTCTTCAGAGATGAGGATGGGCTGAGCCCCCACTTTGTGCAGTCGAGGAGCTTCTGTGCTCCAGGAAGCATTAGGACTTTCAACCAGATGTTTCTGTCAAACGATAATAAGAAAGTAAGGGACAATCCACTGGGCAGTGGTTCTTCTCCTCATTCATTAAGTGTGAAGAACAATGCTTCTCAAAGGACTTTTTCTTTCTTCCTAGACAGAACAGAGCAAGCTGCAGGTCCTGAACAATGTAACAGTTAAGTGAGGAAAGAAATGAATGCAAACATGCTTGAAACTCTCAGTTTCTGCATTAAAAATGCTGTGTACTCCTCAGTTTTTCTCAGGCAATGTGCCATCTGCAGAAAACTTTGCCACCATTTCTTTCTACTTATTTATTCATAATTTTTTGGACTGTAAAAACATGATTTATGGAAAGAGGGGGAAAAGATTCCTTTCTTGTTTCATATTATTGCCATAGCTCATGTACCACTGTTTTGAAAACAGCTATGGTGCAAGCAGCTGAATAGTATACCAGAGCAGTTTTGGTTCTTGTGAAATGAAATATTTCAGTCTTTTTTTTTTCACTTTTATTTCTGGGGGGAAAAAAGACAATAAGGAAAGAAATCATTATTAGTGACCTGGAAACATTTTATGATTCCTATTTTCTTTTTAAATACTGTGTAAAATTTTCAGTACACATTATACATAGAAATATACATATACATACATATTATTTCTTAGAGGAGAGCCAAGAAATAAATGAATTCATGGATAATAATAACCATAATACCATAGAAAAGGCTGAAAAAGTGACAAACTGAATTAAAGTGCTACTTGACCAAACGTGGCCTGTATTTTTTTACCTCTAAAAACAGTAATTTCAGTGTTTGAAGTTTGAGCACAAACACCAGAGGCAGTAATAGCTATCTTAAATTTCTTCATGTCACAGCTGGTTTCAGTGATACCTTCCCTCATTCATAAGTCTTAAGTATAAAATGAAAGCTTTAAGTGCTTTGCAGGAATACATGTTCATCTTTTTGGAACAGTTAGCCATTATATAGCTTGCAAAACTACTGGAATTTGGTAAGGTGGTGTGATCTCCCCTGGCAAAATCCCTTTTCTCACAGTAATTTTCCAGCCCAATCACAATAGTTTTAATTTCCCAATTTTTTTTTTCAAGCTTTGAGGAAATAGTATACCAAGGACATGAATAAATACTGTTTTGTAATGAAATCAGAACCTGTGATTGCAGTACTTCCCTTAACCAAAGAGGAACATGTTTTCTGAGTAGAAGAGCTAGAATTAATACTGTAAGTATATGAGATTCACTTGTCTCATATTCATTTTTCTCAAAACTTTAGTTGCGTACCTAGTGAATATGAACATATATATGATTTCACTAAAGAACCAAAATTTTAGTTTGGGTTTCAACAAGAAGACCCTTGGATATAAAGAAAATTTTCAGTGGAATAACAGGTACTTAATATCAGTTCAGATCTAAGCTAGGATATTGAACTCAAAATTACTGTAAGCTAAGACTATATGGAGAGTAAGTTATTGTGTTTCATGGGATGCTTAAAAGCGTGTTAATTAGCGGAAGCAGATTCAGTGTGTGACGTCTGTGATACTTAGACCACATTAGCCCATACCTCAGATCTTCTATCTATCCAGGATCCATCCTGTCTTAGGCACAGCCACCAGCCTTGCTGCCCAGCTACTTGTAAGCCCTATAAACTGCCTGTGGGAAGTACGGATTAGCTGAGTCATACTTCTGTGCTCCATCCTGTGTAGCATTCATACCCAATGATGTCAGAGCGTTGTCTTCTCTTCTCTGTATGAAATCTGCATTTTTTTCCAAGACTTTACATTTCTATTGATCCTTTTCAGGAGATCAGCGCCACTTACTAGTCCCTTCACTAGTCCCTTCACTTCAGTTATTGGTCTTAATGTATATTGGTTTTCTTTTAAACACAAGCATTAATTTCTGGTTCACAATTTTTTTAAATTACAAAATATAATTACATATTAAAATAGATCTATATTCTTATGTATACTATATATTCTACAAACAAATGTATTTAAATAAATATACATGTTTGTTATTTTAATTAACAAATATGCTTATTTGTACACACTTTGAGTGTAAGGGTACATGAGCCCCAAGCTAAATCTCTATATGTCATAGGTCATATATGATCAATAGATCAAAAATGAATCCCCCAAATCAAAAATTCTTTCTACACTTTATCCCTCAAGCACAAACCATCATAGACAACATTCTAATCTTATTTCCTCTGTTTACAAACCTACATAAATGCATGGCAGATAGCCTTAGGACTCATACAAACTGCTACCAGATCAAATTTAAGGACTGAATCAAAAATGTCAGAGCTCAGTGGAGAAACCACTCCTGAGCTTTGGATAAACTTTGTTTCTTCTAATGGGCTTGAACCACTTCTACAAGCAGTATAGGGACATTGGGATTCTGTAGAAGAAGGAGAAATATTTTTAAATGTCACTAATGAAAGTACATGAAATGCCAGTTTCCTCTGGAAATACCTGACTTCTTATCCTGCCCTACTTCTGCTCATATTAGGTCTTGGATTTGCCTAGCCTCAGCTTGGTGAAGTTTGAGAGCTGTGGCTGGAGGTAGTTCACACCTGCACTTGCCAACAAGCGATAGTTACATTACTGTAACACAAACCATGGCTATACTGCCGTATCTAGACATCCTGCAGGTAGTATATGCTCCATAGCATATACTACTTGAAGCCTTCCTCCTTCAAGTGTTTCTTGGGAGACCCAAATGGCCCTTGTCTTTTCAAACTAACCACTGAAATATTCATATGACTTTACATCTGTTTTTTGGCTCAGAATAGTAACAATTTGTTTACAGAAATCCTATATAGTAATGTTTCACTATAAAAGGTAAGCTGTATCAATGTCACTTAAAAAAATAGTTGGCCTCAGATCTTACTGTTAGAAAGAAAATATTTGCACCCCTTCACTGATTTTTCAATGTGCTGTTAAAATCTAGATTCACAGAGCATAGGTGAGCTTGACAACGAAAACGTAATTTATATTGTTATCTCTGAAAGGGCCATGTAAAACTGGGATTGTGATTTTGAGAGCTGCACAATTTAATATTGATAAAAAAATGTTACCACTTCTTGTTCTTCAATGAAAGTGACAAAATTGCTTGAACACAATTCCTATTAAAAAGAATAGGCAAAAGTGTCTCTAAAGAATAGTAATTCTGGTTCTTCTCTTTTCTATTGGCATGCAATTTCTCAGTAAAGCTTTTTAGTCAGTGGAAATCTATTAATGTAAGAGCATTGTGGAGAAACATGCACGCAGTTTTTTTCAAGTTGCATTTCAATTCTTCATTTTCCTGCCTTTAGATTCTACTACTGAAATTACATATACAACATCATTGTTTTGACTAAATTATTGTGTCAAGTCAAGAATGGGGGAGTGCAATGGGGTGGTGTGTAATATATTTACATATTTATATTTATATTTACATATTAATTTATGTTTTCATATCTGGGGGGAGGGGAACCCACCAACTTTGTGATTTTCTCTTCCAAACACTTTTCTCTCCATTATCCAAGAGTAAATTCAGTTATATTAACACATTTCACACAACTGTTCTTCAGTCCAGGTTCATGGCTTTTGTCTTTGTTTTGCCAATTCAAGAACTTTTCATCATCAAGCAACATTACTATCTACTATATGGATACATAGACACAACTGCATCATTAAATGCCCAGTGAAAAATCAAGACACAGGACAAATGGTTTTATTAATAAATGCTTAGCATATAACTGAAAGACTATCATTATGGAAATCAAACTGTAAAAAAGCAGAAATGTTAAAAAAAAACAGTAAAGGCTATCAGGTCTTTTGCTGTTTGGAGGTTTTCCCCTAACATACATGATACATATCATGTTATTAAGTCCTTTCTAGCTATGTCCTAGACAATCAAGCATGGCAATGCTTGGATTTGAGATATATTCTGCGTAATGATGAAATATTTTTGTGTCCATAAACAGAGTTGTGTGATTCACCAAAGAATGGCATCCACGGGTATATAACCATATATAGTAGATCCAGAGACACATCTCTCTAGCATCCACTACCACTGATGAAGTAGGAACCTGTGCACCAAAAGATACTCTACAGTATTCATTGTTTCTAATGGAGTTGAAGTGAATCTCATAAACTATCGCTGCATACTGACATGCATAAATAAATATTATTGGGATTTTCTTATAAGAAAACAATAATTTTTAAGAGAAAAAAATTCTTAATTTTGAGGCTAAATAAAAAATCAGAAACCTCTGTAATGCAAAAAATGTCATTCACATTTCAGCTACAAGTTATTTCAGACAGTAGAGATAAGATTGGGCACATCTAGAATGTCACTAAGGAAAAACCAGTTGCGGCATAACAACATGCCATCACATTGCCTGAATGTTTTCTGTCCTAAACTCATGCCCATCATCAGAAGTGGGTTTGTAGCACAGAAGTCCACTACCTCTCAGATAAATCTTTTTCTATGTTATAGTTAAAAGCATCTTCAACAGCATCACCATTTCCTGCAGAAATGAGCATTTGTCTATTTACAAAATCTTAGGAAGACATGAAAGTAAATCCATGAGACTTTTATACACAAAAATAGCAGAACATTGTTATTGACAGTTGGATCATTTATATGGTAGCAATTCTAAATATTAAAAAAATGGAGGAGGGAAGTGAGAAGAGGGACAGAGAGACACAAAGCAGTTTATTTTCTTTTTTTACCATCTTTTGTTTGTTTGTTTGAATGCATATGTTCTCTGGGTATGAAAGAGAAGAATGTGTAAAAACAGATGTGAAATTACAAAGCCTCCCCACAGACTCCTTGAGAAGGAAAATGTAAATAAAGAGCAGTCTGTGTGGCCATTAAAGTACAGACTGATAGAGAGGATATGAAAAACATTACAGCAAGCACATAATTCATTACAAAAGTTGAGATGTATATAACTATCCCAGAGTAGCAATCTGTTTTGCTTGATTAAATACAGCTAGTATTTGCTAACATGAGGACATCACTACATGGCTTATCTACAGCATGCAAAGTCTGTCATGAAAAGTAG
>VWZD01005302.1:110699-131976 GCA_013396695.1 Sakesphorus luctuosus
AGAGGGGGACAAGCTGGTAGGTTAAATTATCATCTCAATATGCAGCACCTAAACTACACTATTGTGACATTGTTGATATAAATAAGATTCTCCTTTCATCTGAGAATCTCATTCAATCCTTTAGCACACAATGATGACTAGTTCTTAATATTGTCCAAGGCAAATTCCAATGATAGCTCATCCTGATTGCTGAAATAGCAGCAACCTCTCTAAATGTCAAGGGCATTTTCCTACCACTGTTTTGAATCATCTTAAGGAAAATATCTGTATGTTTTCTATAAGATTTTTAAAGGTTATAGAACTTTTCATGATGAATTTACAGTCTGAACAGTTTTTGGTGAGTTTTTGTTCTGTAACATTAATTTTACTTTCACATTTGTAGTCCAAAAAGAAGTCCAAATATCCAAGGCTTTTTGCCACTTTTAAATGGTCTAGTAGTTTTTCAATTAGTTACAGTTACAGTACTCCTGAATTTTGCATTCTGTTCTTTTTTTTCACATTTTTCTTCTATTTTCCAGCATTGAAAGATGTTGCATTTTATCAGTGAGAGACACTTGAAATATATACATGATTTGTATGGTAAGTGAAAAGTGTGATTTATGTCTTTGTTTTGACTGTTAATTTATTAATCTTGTACTAGCAATCATTTTTTTTTAATCCAGTGAAATATTTTTGGAAAGTTGTGGTTTTCGTATATCTTCTGCTACTGTGATCTCCTTGCTCCCTATCATCCTCATCAGCTCCTATTCATCGCAACCTGTTTCAGTATATGGCCCGAAAAGTTTTGGTTATTTTCTGGATTTCATAGGCCAGCACTTCAGACTTACCTTTTCTTAAATGTTGACGAGATCAGCTTCCCATTTACTCATATCATCCCATTATATACAGTTCCCAAGTGCCATTATCCCAGAAGCATGTGTTCTGAAATGCATTTCATGTTAAATTTTTTCATGATTTCTTTCAAATATACATACACTCAACTCAAGTGAAATGCTGAACTGGGTGGTCGCTACTGCTTTGTGGTAGAGGCAAGAGCAAAACGTCATATGTGATTTCAACATCAGTAAGTTATTTACTGATAATTCAGAAATGATGTGGCTGAATCAGCATTATTTCCTCTGTAAGAGGTTTCTGGTGTTAACTCTTGTGTTGTCTACCACTGTGCACAGAGCAGGGAGAGAGCAAATCCCTATCCTCTCACCTCTTTTAACTGGAAATGCCTAAAAAGTCTGTAGAGGCTTTATATCAAGAATGACAGCAGCATCTGTCCATCAGGGAATACTTGTTTTCACTTTCCTCCAGATTTCAATGATACATAATCAAAATACAACAGAAAATGTTAAGTCTGATAGGATCTTTGACTCAGAATGTCTTTGTTGTTCAGGCTAATTGTAATACTTCACTCTCCTACTGAGACTGCTTCAAAGCTTCTCCAGGTAGCCACGTTGGTCATGCACAGCATCAGACAATATTACTGTCTCTAAATCCATTGGTACTATCATTCAAATAGCATTCCTAATTCAAACCTAAAGCTATAACAGTCTTTCATTCAAATAGCATTCCTGATTCAAACCCTAAAGTTGTAACAGTCTTCTCATTAATAATAGTAACAGTTTGGAGGGGATTGCACTGTTGCAGCAGTACAAATGAATTAAAACATCAACAAAACACAGTTGTGTTTAGAGTTTGGTAGTAACAGACTGGTGTTCATGTGCAGCTATTTCATAACAAAAGGCTGAGCTCCTTTCTGCTTTACATAGAGGAATTGCATACCACTGAAGTCAAAGCTAAACTTATCCATAATTCCACTCAAGTATATGAACTCTTTGCAGCAAAGACTCAGAGTTAATTTTCACTCACTTATTCCCATATAGCTCTGCTGAAGCTAATAGAGTTGCAGAGGTCTGACCAGAATTTGGCTGCAGTTTTCTAGGCACATCTGTTCATTTCATGACAGATATTTCTTTGAGGCTTATGTTAGTTAGAACAGAGCCAGATGCCGTCTCTTTTCACAAAGCACCCTATTCTTTGAGTGATCCCACTGATACCAGCACCTTGTTTTGACTAAAGAACAACCAGCCTCTACGTGACAGTGCCTCATAATAGGAAAATGATCTGGTACATTCTGTTTATCTGTTCCTTCCTGTTAGCCATTAAACAACTTGTCAAGTACAAACAGTGCCACTTGGCACCAAGTAAGTGTTATTGAATCCTGAGAGAAGGTAGGACACAGTTCATCTTCATGGTCAGAGAAATCCTGTTCATACTGTTGGATGCTCTTAAGTTACATGCTGGCCAGACAAGCTTCACCATCTGCAGGGATTTATATCAAATCTGGCAGTAATTGACAAATAGAAGAATTTTTTAATCAATATACCCCTTTATTTCATTTCTGCCCTCTCTCCATAGACCTATAGCCACTAAGCCAGCACCATCCACCTACACAAATGACTGCAAGACTTCTGGCTCACAGGAGGGGACACAGATGCCTTGAACCACTAAGCAACAACCCCTCGGATATGTTTTTATATGTTGAGGGCTCCATGCCTGTGCACCTGGTTTGGGATAACACATTTTCGTTCAGCTGTTGATGACTTTGAATCCAGTTGAGAAAACAGCTCATTTGAATTCTCCACAGCCTGTTTGCTTCTACATCTAATTCATTACCTGATCGCTTCTAATTAGAACAGTTGCAATGGAAGAGTTGTTTTGTTATGTGCAGTTAACAATTATTTCCTCCCAGTCAGGACACAGAGGACCTTTCCCAGTAGGGGGATCTGCAAGAAAATACTGAAAAATTTAGGTTTGCCTGCAGATCAGGAGGAAAAGATTAATGTAAAAATCTAAAAAAAAATATTCAGGTTTTCTATGATGACAGTCTTCAGAGTAATCAAAACATTTTAGTTTTGTATTATTTTTCTGTCTTCGTTTGTACTTTCCATTCCCAGCATTTATTTTTAAAAATATATTGTTTGCTGTAATGATAATATACTGCCTTTTTTTTTTTAATCTGATCTTTTGTAATCATAGCTAAATTTACATAAATATTCAGGGACTTTAGTCCACAAAGATTTCTCAGTGAGAAACTTATTTTTTGGCTTACAACAAAATTATAGGAAGAATGGTACTATCACGTAACTCAAGAAAAACCACATGTGATAAACAAATTCTCGATATTTGGGCATCATTGTAATTTTCTTACAGCAACATATTATTTGTACAGGGACTGTTGCTGTTGTCATCGATAGCATAGAGGAGAGGATGCTGCTAGTTGAGATACTATATTGTTGGAAAGCATAAACAGAAATATGCACACAAGCAGGAGGCAAAATGAAGTGCTATTTTTTGTTAAAAATAAAATAGAGTAACAGTAGTAGGTGTTTGAGTTCCACTAAGTAATAATAATTACATTTAAAGCACTCTGTAGACTACCAGCTTTGAAGTGAGCAGCAAGAAAAGTAATGACAAGTGTTTCTGAGGACAGATAAGTATTTGTGAGTGTTCAATTTTTAATGGCCAGGGGAAATAGCTCAGTTTGATACTAATTAAGGACTTATTAACTGTCTTTCAGCTCTTTGTCCAGTTGTACACTAAAATTATACATTTCAACATAATTTCTTTGCTGCTTGTGTCCGTGAGCATAATAAGTGAATGTCTTTGTACATTAGTAATTTAAGTATCATTATACAATTAGAAGCGCTGGCTTGCATAATTGTAAATCAGCTGTGTCAGTTGTAGCTGCATTTTGCACTTGTAACTGATTTGTAATATAGCCAAGATGTGAGACAGTGACTCAGTTCTCTGCTCTTTTTCTATTAGCTCTGAAACAAAATTAGAAACAGTAGATTGTCATTAGTCTGCTTAATTAATCAAATTTACTTAAAGTATCTGAAACATTATTCATCCAGCAGATGTATTATGTGAATTAACTTGAATCTAACATCATAAATTCCAGTTTGCACCTCATACTTTTCTGTTAGCCTGGCTCAGGTTTTAATTGAAAGTTTTGAATTAAACACAAAGATTTGAACTCAAGTCAGGTACAGCATTTTCCCTAAATCCGCTGCCATGTGGCTGTCTCTTAGCAAGAGGATTTTCTTTTCCTGAATTGCTACTGTAAGACTCCTTTGGCTGTTTCATCTGCCCTTGTAAGTTTAGTCTGAGGTCCCAGTACCCATGGATTAGACCTCTTTCAATCCCTCATTGTACTATTCAGCATAGAGCAGGATTTAAAAGTTAACTCCCAACTCATGAGTCTGAAGAGCTCCATTGAAGTTAATGGAGCAACACCACCTTGTAACAGCTGATGGCCTGGTCCTCAAATTGCTTCTCAGCATTTGTGTCCTGTGCGTTGCTCCTGATTTTTTTCACATAGCATCATGTCCCCAGAATCATCTCGGAAGGGCTCAAGATTAGCTTTTAGACTTGTCTCAGACATGAGCCAACCCCTGAAAGAAGGATCATCTTTTCTGCTGAAGGATCAGCTCAAAATTCACCTTGCTGCCAAATAGTGATTTTCATTCTTAGGTGTTAGCAACAAACCTCCCCTGCTAAGGGCAGGAGTATAACCTGACAGGTTATATATCTGAATTTCTTGCTCAAATCAGTGAATGAATGTAAGTAGATCTAGCTGTTTGTTTGGCCTGCTGGGACCTTCACCCATGAAAGCCCCTGGTTCTGTACCCAATGTTAGAAGCCTACTCAAATGAAAAAAAAAAAAAAAAAAGGGAAAGATGAGGTTTGAAGGTTTAAGGATAAGCATCAAAAGCTCCCACAGAAGCCTGTCCACAACAACAAGCAATCCATACTTGGGCAGTGGTGTTGCACAGGGCTTCAGGGTGAGATTGCCTTTTATTCCAACACATCTTCCTCATGATTCCAGTCTAAATGCCAAGTCTTAAGAGAAGAGCAGGCAGGTGATTACATTATGTGTAGATGATTATACAACTAGAGTGTTCAAAATTACATCCGTACAGTAGCTAGGTAGCTTGCACTGCATATCACTTCTATCTCTACTTTATTTAAGAGAAAATAGCCTTTATAAATTATACTAGCTTTCACATGCTTTTGGTTCATATTAATTGACTTGTAAACCAACCAGGCAAGATACAAAGATAGATCATCATACTGCATGATAAGTACATGGGTTTGCAGAAAAATTGTACCCACACTGAGGTACAGAGTTTTCGTTCTTTTATATTCTTGTCTTGAACCAAGATTAACAAGAATCAGCGACAAGAAAAACATATATATTTTTAGTCTATTCATGTTTATATTCCATGTAACCTATTGTTTGACAATATGCTGTTTCTGGATATGTCAGAAAATTGTATGTGATTTTTCCTTCTTACCTTTACTCCTATCTATTTTCCCTTCAATACTTCTCTCTCCTTTCACTAGAATCACCTCTTTGTTTCTTTATTTAATTAACAAGAAGAAAAATTGCCATGTAGTTACTCATGAAGAACATTATCCAGGCTGGTGAATTGTATCTATATAGTACCTCGTTTTTGGGGGTTTTTTCTCACAAGTTTTAGGAGACTTTACCTTCCTGGATCCTTGCATAGGAGAGTTAAAATATAGTTTTCTTCCTCCTCTTCTTTTAAATCACTTGTCCTTGCTACAAATGCAGGGAGAAGTTTCTGCTAGGGCTGAGAGTCCTACATAGTTCTCAACATTGACTGGTTCTATTTTGGTTTTTTGAAATCAAATTCATGAGTAGCAACACAGTATTTCTTCCTGTCTTTGCTTTATCTTTTCAGAATTTCCCATTTAGAGTTCTTGATTTTTAAATAATGAAGCAATAAATTCCAGTTTTAGAACATGTTGTTACTCTGGGAGGAAAATAAGTTGGTTTTGTTTTGAGTTCAGAATAACCTGGGGGTGGCCCTGGATTCTCTCCAAGATCTATTGAGGATGAGATAAAATAGCCTGACCACTGTGAGAAGAAAGTGGGTGAGAGGAAAACATGAAAATGTGGGGGTTTTTTTCACATATATTCTCACTTTTTTTTTTCCCACATAATTGCATCAGAAAAACTAGAGCTAAACTTTGCCACTAGTTTCCTTTGGCTCAGTAGCCAAAGACAGTAGGTTTTCCCAATTTTGTATTTCTTCTTCACTGTATGTTCTTTACTAAAACATTGAAAATATAATAAAGCATTTCTTCTATTATTCAAAATTTTTTAACATTCGTTATAAAAATAGCCAGAATGATTTAACCTTATTTGTATAATTTTGTTCCCAATATGGAACAAGATTAGTTTTGAATTTGCAAAAATTTGGTGTCTAACATCTAGATATTACAAAATCAAAGTCAGATGTAACTTTAGTCAAGCCTTCTTTGTATTTATTTTTTCCGCTTTCCACAGTATGCCCAAAATCAATGGAGTAGACAAATGTTTACATAAATACTCTCACTTTGTTCCATTTGTATTTTTGCTGTCCTTACAGTGTTTTTAAAATTAAAAATGGAACTTTTTCCTGTGCAAGCAGGATATTATGCGACAAGATCCCAAATACATCTAAACATCACATCTTCTGTTAAAAAGTGAAATAAAATTGTTGATGCCAACAGAAATATTATTATTAATTTTACTGAAGCCAAGATTTCTTCCAAGGATTAAAACACTGAATATATTTCCTCTCCATGATTCCCCATATACACACCAGAATCACATGATGCTACTGCTTCCCAAAATTTCAAACCAAATAAAATTGGGTTGTGGATATGCTAGAACAGGAAATCTCATAATGTTTAGATGTTACAACAAGGGATCTGCTTACTCAATAGGTCCTACTCAGGATTTTGAATAATTTCTGAGGTAAAATTCTACATTATGGACAATTTCTATAACAGGAACATATGTCTGATGTCCAGAGTATTTGTGATTTTAAACCTCTGAGGTAGTGTCATACAGTTTATTCTTTCTATACTCATCACACCTTCCTGTAGAGCCTCATGAAGAGAGGTTTATATGATCACCCAAATCCTTAAAAGCCTACAGCTGCCGAACTACTCTTCTCAGAGCCTGCATGCCATTTTGAGAGAGGCCCTTCACATTTAATAAACCTCTTGCCACAGCAAGCTGACTGCTTGATGTGTCTCATCAAGAGGTAAAATGAGCACTAGGGAAAGGGATGTGGGGGGAGAAGGAACACTGATACCTAAAAGCCAAGTGGAACTTCATAGAAAACACAAAACCAGAAAGACCTGGAATTATAAGTTATTTTACAGTTCTTTACAACATAAGCATGAGGAAAAGAAGGCAGCTAAAACTACACTTCTTACTGCTGAATATGCCATTATAACTCATTGCTTACCACTGGACACCCAAATCCTGCAGAAATTATGGGCTCACATGAAAACCTGGAGTCTTTGAGGAATGTTGAAAAATATCTGAATTAGATAAAATATGTTCAAAATCTCAGACGTTTCCCCACTGAGTGCTTTTAGAAACCTAGGCATAAATTATTCCAACAAATGTCAGTGGTTGGAGATCATAGGGGATTTTTTTTTGCAGTATTTTTATGAAATGTTAAGTCACTGTAACTGTCTGATGTTGGTTGCTTAACTGACTTTAAGGGCTTAAGTACCATTCAAAGATACTCTCTGAGATTGAGGAAAAGGGCAGTCAATGGACTAATGGGAGGCACACTAGCAGGTCTAGATTGGAAGGGTGAACTATCCGGGCTCAATGACATTTTAGTAGATTTAACTGTGCAGTTCTGTAGGTCAATCAATCTTATTATGCCTTGTGGGCTAGTAGTCAAATGAAGAAGGAACTCAATAACTTAAATAGGCTGACTTAAGGAACTTAAGACAATGGTATATGTAAGAGTTATAAAATAAAATGTTCTTTGCTCTGTGGAGGTTTGTACAAAAAAATAAGGGGTAATCAATGAGTAGACAAGACTCTGGTTCTGTGATTCAGGGGAGAAATGGTGTACCAGGCACTTTGATTCACTTCATAAAACCAGATGAATTTCCTAATGGCAAAACCACGCAGAATTATATGTTTATAATTTTGACTACAGCTATTTTCTGTGCTATTTAAAATAAAGGGTGATAGTGGTTGAAGTCCCTTAGAAAATCTGAATGTCTTCTCTCAACTAACAACAGCTTTGGAGAGTGCATTGTAAATCTAGCACAAATAAACATTCATGAACTACTGCAGAGCCCAGGTATCATCAGTAGTCTTGAGAATCATTTGGGAAGTGAAATGTTGCAGAGGGAGCCTGTGTCCTGAGGATTATTGCCTGCTCAAAACAGTCTCAATAGCACATGTGAGTAATACTTAAGGACCTCTTGAGCATCTAGTCAGTGCTGTGGCATGACTATAAATGCTTTTGTTGTTTTATTAGCCACCCCTACCTTTAATTTAATTGTTCTCCTCAGGGGAAGGGCCCCTATAAAATGCATTTGTTCATGTTTTCAAGTTGGATATTAAAATACCAAAAAAAATCCAAAGGAAGTATTCATTCCCAGAATGTAATAGTTTTACCTGTTTTGATTTTGTAAGCTTGTAGGAAACCCTTATATGCAAAATTTTTCTGAGAGTCACATATTGTGAATAAATGAATTGAGTTGAGATAGACCACAGAGAATCTTAAGTGGCTGTGAATTTCAGATGCAGTTTTAAAGCTTTGTAAACATCCAAACTGTATTTTATTCTTTATTTTAATACATTGGTCTCGCTAACTCATGCCACCAACCAGGATGCTGGTGATAAAACTCAGTCAAAGTTGTTTGTAATAAGAACTCTACTTTCCCTATTGCTCTCTTAACACCATGTTATACACTATAGCTATACTGTACACCCAATATAACACATAATATTGTTGTATTGAAGCCTGATGAAGAATAATGCATTTAATCTTCATAGCATGCATCAAACACATCATACAGCACAGCGCATAACTGCAAGGTATATACCTACACTCTCACATAACTAACTAAACTCCATTAATGAAAGAAACCATACTTACAGGAAGGGATTCTAGAGTTAGTAAAAATTTTTCAGAACTTTACATGATTTTAATTAAAAACTAACTTATAGACTTTTTTATTTATTTTTGCATTCGTAACTGTGGTCAAGTTTGATTATATGCAAGTCAGAAGGCAGTTTGATAAATATAGAACTGGTACATTTTGTACTCCTCCACTGCAACTATGCAAAAATGTTATCAGGCAATTAATTTTTTCATTAGAAGGCCTTAAATATTTTTTTTTCATTTTCACTATCAAGATATATGTTCCATAGCAAGGGAAAGTTTTTATTGATTCTGCAAAAGTAAGCTTGCCTGTCTATATTTACCTTTAATATTTTATTTTCAATAATAAAAAGTCACTTTGACCCTTCTAGAGAAACAAGAACCATCTACCTAGTGTTGTGTGGCAGTAGACACACACATAAATTGAATCCAAAGGTAATTTTAGTGAATGTAAGAGGAATCTATTTCCTTACTGTATGCTCACCTTGTTCCAAAGCTGTGAAAATTCCTTGCATCTGTACACACACAGGCAGAGAGATGTGCACACACACATGCAGACACACATGCCCACACAAAGCCCCATGCACATGTGCTCAAAACTAAACTCTGTATTGCTATTGCTATATCATCCCACACCTATCACAAATTCTAAAGGTAAATTCCAAGTATTGGCTGGAACCAAGGTATGCTTCTATGCACCTTAACATCCCTGAGAGGGATGCCAAGGCATGAACAATTTACAGTGTGCTACAAAACTTGCCTCTTATATTAGCACTGGGACACAGACCAGGTACCTGAGCTCCCAGAGCACAATACATCTGTCCCACAAACTCATCCACTCTTTGCCATATCAGCTACTGTTCTCTGGAGGGGATGAGTTGTGGGGAAGTTTAGGCCTATTGAGACCCCTTCTATATGGACCATGTTCAGTTTCCGTCAAAAGTAGTTTTCAAAAAACACTTTGGCTCTGTACCATGCTAATGGCAAAATTACAGAACTATAATTCTGCTCTGACCATTCTATAGCACACTTCACAACAGACTAGCCACCTTAGGAAACAATGCTATGCATTTCTGTAGCAGATGTCAGAGGTAGTATTATCACTTCTACAATAATGTTTCTACAGAGATGATGAAAGCATAAATGAGTAAGAGAAAGGATCTCTTAAGGTTTGTCTCTTTCTGGAGTCCAAAATGGAACACTTCTGCAACATACTGAATTTTAATGTTATCCTTTGAGAAAGTTTGGCTACATCAAATAAAAGAATTCATAAATCAATGTAAAATGCAAAGGGGAGAAAAAATACCAAGCACACAAACGAAGGACCCACAAAAAACCCTGCACTTGCACATTGTTAGTCATTAATCTTGGTTAAATCCTAAGATACACCCATTTTGCCCTGTCTCTGCAATATGACTAAACTCAGATGGCCAGAGACTCTCATAACTGCAGAGAACGTACATTGAATGTAACCAAATTGTTACACTCTTCGTCTCACTTTCTCTGTTAGTACTGCTCCACAGATATTTATTTAGGTAATGAGGTAAAAAACGTTATCATTATAAAGTGTTTAAAAATGCCAACACTCATATTTACTCGTTAATCTTTCTGTCACCCAGTGGATGACATCCTGATTTTTTTTTTTTATTAAGAGGAGATAATCTCTTTTCAACAGTGTTTCTCTTTTACTGAAACATTATGCTGTATCTTGTTTGTTCTATGTAAATATCTATTTCAGCAGCTTATTTTTTGTAGTCATGCTTGCACAAAGAAAAAACTGTGTTCAGATCTGTTCTATGTTTGCAAGCTAATTAACACAAGAGCCACCAAAAACTTCCATTTGACCTGAATCCAATTCATTGGTCAGAGTACATACTTCTTTTGCCATATTTCTTCCTAAATGCATACCTTAAAGTCATCGTGATTCCTAATTAGACGAAATATAACAAGACATATAATTACTTTCTTTGCATCTGTTCATACATACACATTTCCTAATCAGTGGAGATTCCATTACTTGGCCTTTAAATGTGGAAGTTTTTTTAATTAGCAATGAAATGCTCTTTTTACTTCACTTACTTTTAGTTGCTTTTTTTAATACAGCACTGTGACTTTGGTTTCTTATATCCATGTCCTTTCATTTGATTTTTGATGCCTGTGATTTTCTGTGGTGGTTTCTAAGATAAATATTCCCTCAGGAAAGGATGGTAAATATTGAAGCTCACCACAGAAAATGTCAAAAACTACAGGCATTTCTCTGCATCTGAAATTATCTGTTTGGTTTCCTGCTTATAATCACTCTGAAGAGCACATGTTCCATTTCCACACTCAATGTGAAATAGGGCAGATTCCAGAACACTTTTTCTTTATATTTAACCAAAACCTGACATTTGAATAGAGATGACTCCTAAAGGCTTTATTTACTAGACATGAGGTCTTTCACATTATCTGTGGGAAAACACTAAAATGCACCCCTGAAGAGGACAGTGCTGGGAAGCAGAGCAGACCTGGACAGCTGCACATATGGGACTTTTAACTCTGTAAGGTTTAAAGTTGGAGTTTAAACTCTGTAAGGTTTTGAGTTTGGAGAAGTTCTGTATCCTCTTCTCCCTGCATGGTTTCTACGTCCCGCATTCTTTTCCTCCCATGTGTTTCCCCCGAGGTTTTTCCTAATGAGCCACAGCACCACGGAGGCGCAGATGCCATCTCTCCCGAGCCAGATTGGTCCCGCCCAGGCACAGTCCCCTGCCACGAAGCTGCCCAACTCCAGCTGCTGTTGCCATTGCCCAGTGACAGCACAATGGCCCCTCCCCTGCCGCCATGGAACACCGCTGTGCCTGTGCCATGCAGTGTGGGCAGCAAGGGCAGCAGCTACGGGTGGTGTGCCAGGGCCGTGATGTCTGGGACCCGCCAGCAGGTCTGACCCAGGGCAGCTCCTTCCCAGGGCGCCATCCCTGTGCAGTGCAGGCAGCAGTCCACCAGAAATGTTCCACCCATCCAGGCCCAATCCCCGAGCCCCTATTGGTCAGTTCTCCTGTCACTTGACAGGTGTTTCCCCACCGTATATTAGGGTTGTCAGTTATCCATTCTGTCCCTCAGATTTCCTCCCTCCTTCCAGGAGCCTGTTCTCATTGCATGTTGACAGCTACCGACACACATTTCACTCAATCCCTTTTGAGTTTCCACCCTGTTCTAAGTACCTCCCTGAACTGACCCCTCATAGGTCAGCTCCTTCACTAATAAAGTACTTTTTTGTTTCACCCCCACATTGTGTGTGATGTGTTCTCTTAGAAGCCGTTCTCCCCTGGTCAATTTCCATTAATTATCCAGCATTCCTGATAGCTTTTTTAACTTCCCTTAAACACTAGACTATAACAGGAAACTTTCAATGAAGTTTGTGCATTTTATTGCTTTCACATTTGCTTGTGAACAATCACATTAAAAGCTGAAGGAAGTATGAAAATCAATGGCATCCATGACTTCTGTGTCAGTTTTGAGAGCAGTCCAGCTCAAGATAGAAGACAGTTTAAAAAGCCAACAAATGCCCTGTCTTTATTCCTTCAGTGCCCTCTACTAGGGGGCGAAATTGGTTTTCTAGTTTAGTAGCTATTCACAAATTTAATAAAAACCAACACTGGCCTAGAACAAAAGAGGAATGTCACCACCGTAAACTGAAAATTAAAAAAAAATCTATGGCACAAGGAAAGGATTACTTCTTTTGAGATTTAAGTATGATTTTAAAGTAAAAATTAATTTCTTTAACAGAAAATCAATTCAAACGGAAATTTCAAATATATAAATTTAAAAAAACCCAGCAAAACAGACCAAAACAAACAAACCTCAGCCTGTAAGTATTTTAGCATATAAAATAAGGGGATGCTTACAACAAGGGCATTAGGATTGCCAAATATGTAATTTACTTGGACTTTTTTTATCCAGCAATTGTGATCTAACATATTTAACAAAGGCATTGTGGCCCATTAAGATACTTAAGTCCCCCAGCTGCTTTCTTGCAAAATACAATGGGTTGCAATATCACAGCTCAGGCCACTTCTCCAACATGAATCTTAGTTGAAAGTATAACTGAAAGCACCTGAAATGGTGTAAAGATTTCTGGTCAGGAAGTACAAAGATTAACTTTATTGCCAGAGTGACAAGATCTTGGCTATCATTGAATCACTTCTGTATTGGAAGATGAGAGGGGAGAAGCAGCTGAGAGAAGAAACAATGAAAAAAATAGTTGAAGAGCCCAAGTACTCCCTGCAGCAGCTGATGTTGACAATTATTTCTAGAAGCAAAGGTTTCTGCCATCATCTCCTACCATTTAAAGTAGGGCATGATGCCACACCATAACCTGCCTCCAGAGCAGCATCAGCAGCCAGACAGGCTTTCCAGGACATTGCTGCAGATCACAGTTATTTTATTGCTGCTAGCCCTCTCCCTTCACAGGAAACCACATATCTTGTTTTTAGAGTTGGCTCAGTGTTCATTTCTGCTCCCTCTTCTTGGAAAGTGGAAATAGATCACTGAGGGGCAGCTAGCAAGCTAGAAAACCTTGATTTCTTTAAATGAAGATGCTGTTTGCTTCCAAGCATAGGGCTCAGTCACCTTATAAACATAATGCTGTTTATAATTTCATAACAAATGATGCCTGCCTTTTCAGCCCATGCCTGCTCAAGCTGAATGCCAGGATTTCAGTACTCCATTCCCCAGCAAACGTGCTTGACTCCACATTTCCATCATCCCTTTTCAGTGTACATTTATATTTGTACCCACCTGTGATGGAACTAGATTTCACTGCAAAGGACAAAGGCTTCCATAAAGTGGAAATATTTCTCAATTTGATTAATTCTGTGTTCACTCACAGGCCTTTTCCAGATGGCCTCCAATCTGAAAGATCATGAATAACTTTGTCTTGCAACGTTAAGTAAACTATAGCTTAGCAGGCAGTCTTCTTTCCCTGGCAATCTAACACCCAGGTGCCTACTTTTCTGGCACATTTCCTTAAGTGTTATATTGTGATATTCACTCACTCACACCAATGATGTATGTCAGGAACACAAAGCTGCAAGCTTTAGGGCATTTAATGCAGCAATTCTGGAATGTTTTGTTTTGCCAACCTCTTATAATTAGATCACGACAATTGCATTTATGTAAAGAGTAAATCACATTTTCAGTCTTTTTATTACTAATCATTCTCACTCTATTTTCTTCCTATTGCAGATATTGCATTGATTCAGCAGAGATTGTTACATTTTCCTCATGTAGGCCCCTTCTATTTTATAGGTTAGTATGTTCAGACCTACGGATATCTAAATTGCAATGATTCATATGTCATTGCATATCATGATGATATCTTCAGGTGTTTTGAAGATGGGATAAAGGGGCAGAGTATATACTCTAACTTCAGAGCCCATAAGCAGGGAGGAAATGGACATTTCCATCTGATTATATTCTGTAACCCCAAAATGGCTGCCAAATACATCCATTCTTGCAAATATTTCCTATTGGACACTTGGAGGTATCAGAAATAATAAAGTCATGTGTTGGACACAGATCCATGGGAAGCCCTTAGGGACATGTAGACAGTTTAAATGTATTCTTATTGTCTACCAACCATACAAGCCTCTTTTATCAAGAACTGTGTCTCATGAATTTCTTATTCAATGCACATTCTTGAATATTTAGTTACACACACACATCCTCAAAGAGAAGAGGTAAAACAAGCAGAAAACCCAAACACCTTTCTCCTACTACACATAAACCAGCTGCTTCTCCATCTGGTGCATTCTGTCTGCTTCATCATAGTCCCAAATATATTTAACTGAGACCTGACTTTACTGAGGTTACTGAAAACCCATTTCTTATTGAGGAATTATGCATGGACTTAGCCCTTTATCTGCCTACACTATACAATTTCTCAGGCAAAACATGATTTTGAACATATATGCTTCTTACCTTAGGATTATATTAGTCTCCATTTCTTTTCCTATATGGATCAAACTCTAGCACTATGATAAAAAAAAAATTCCCCTGACTCCAAAACCATCAGAAATATGCAATGAGAATGGGCTTTGCCATTTTTATATAGATTTGTATGGTTTATAACTCCATATAAAAATCTTATCTGATACAAATAGGAATATATCTTGAAAGTTGCAAGAAACAGTTAAAGACCATGTAGTATTAGAGGAGCTGAGACGGAGATAGTGGTTTCAGAATCATGCTCCTGTGGTGGATGCCACAGAGAATGAGACACCTTGGACCTTGATGATCCTCAAAAGCAGGACTCCACTTCCCTCCCCACCCTCTAGCATTGCAACCAAAATCAGACCTGAATCATAGAATCACAGAATCATAGAATTGATTGGGTTGGAAAAGACCTTCAAGATCATCAAGTCCAACCCATGGTCCAACTCCAGTCCATTTACTAGATCATGGCATTCAGTGCCACGTCCAAAGATGTAGACAACCATGCATAAACTCTGCAAGGAGAAACTCTACCAGGAGCACAGAGCAGATACTACAAAAATCAACGAGGAGTGCCTGTAGTGGGTGACTCTGTAAAGGAGCACTGAGGCTCCCGTCTGCTGGCCTGAGGGGGACTCTTGAGGGGGGTGAGGCTGTCCAGGAGCTGAGGTCAGAGGTGCTGTGGGGAGGGTGCCACAACTTGTCAAGAGCACAGATCCTTTGCTACTCTTTCATGTAGGCATGAGTGACACTGCAATCCCCAATCCAGACAGACTCAAGTAAAACTACACAGCCCTGTGAGGACAAGCAAAAAATATCGATGCCCAAGTTATCTTTTCTTCTATTTCATAATGATGACTGTATCAATGACTATAGCCTGTTAGGGAGGGATGGGATCCACTTGTCTAGAAGAGGTAAGGGAATCTTTGGATAACCTGGTGAGGTGAGCTTTAAAGTGAAGGATTTGGGGGGCATTTTGGACTCAAAGTGGTAACACCTGTGCCATTGCAGACAAAGGGGAAATAAATCAGGCCAACCAGAGCAGTAACAAATGTTCTTTAGCTGCCTCCCAAGATGTGAATCATAACACCACCCACTTCCAGTGTATGTATGCAATGCACACAGCCCGGGGAAAAACCAGGAGGAGCTGGAGCTCTGCATCCAGTCAGAAAGTCACAAAATCAGAATTGAAATGTACTGGAACAACTCACGTGGCAGGAGCATCATGATGGATGGCTCTAGGCTGCTTAGTAAAGGCAGGAACAGAAAAAGAGGAGGAGGAGTCATGCTCTGTGTTAAGGAGAATTTGAATATAGAAGTCAACTGTAGCAATTTTGGAAATCCTGTTTAATGCTCCTGGATCAAGATCAGAGAGGTGGTCTCCGAAAGGGATCTTACAGTAGGCACCTGCTACCAACCTCCAAAATAAGATGATAAGGCCAGCAAGTCCATGTATGGTTTGCTTCAGCAAGCTTCAGGTCAACAGACCATGGTTCTTATGAGTGACTTCAACTATACAGACTTTTACTGGAAGAAAAATACAGCAACTCGCAATACATCCCTCAAGTTCCTGGGATATGTAGAGGGCTGCTTCCTCATACTGATGTCAGATGTGCCAACAATGAGGCACTGCTGGACTTGCTATTCACAAACCAAGGTGCACTATTATTATGAATTCCCATGCCATATCACCTCTTTACATCAAAAACGACACACTTGTATGGGGGGATATGTGGTCAACTCAACCTCATCAATAGTAAATAGGATTCACTGTAACATTTTTCTCTTAAACATTGTAAAGAAGCTTAATTGTCACATCCGCATGAATGAATATTTGGCATGATTTTCTGATGGAATATACAGACTCAAATTTCCAGAACTGTGAACATTCAGTAGATTTGAAAAGCTACAAGTTTTTTAAGTTCACACCTTTAGAAAAAGTGTGACTTAGCAGTTAACCACATCACCACTGTAATGCCACACTGAAATAACTAAAAACATCTGGCAGTGATTTCAGCAGTCTGACCACTAAATGTTGACTGTGGATACTCATGTAGGCATGCATAAGTATATCTGGACATTTACATTCTTGTATTTGAAAACATTTACATTTATAAGGCCAAACCATTCTGTTATATCACTGATGATGCTGAGTTTATTTTCCCACACATGCTTGGATTTGACGTACTGAAAAAAGGCAGAGAAGACATACTATGATAAAGTTAAGTCTCCACTCCATATCTGCAGCTTGAAAGGTTAATAAAAAAAAAAACCAACATTAAATCCAACTAAGGCTGAAGGGAATCCTTAAATGGAAAACTTGAAAATAATCAGAAACCTCAGCAGATAATTGCTGTACAGATTCCACACAAGAAATAAAATTAAATATCAGAAGATAAATTCACGATTAATCCTGTAAAAATATGTATTGGTAGATTTTCTGTGGTAAAAGAATCCCTCAGAGAATGGTTAGAATTATTGCAAGAAAGCAAAGTTTAGCACTGAGCATAAATGTAGATTTGTGTTTATGGGTCTTTATTGTACTCTAAAATCTATAGTTATCTTATTAAGCCAATATAAAGGATATATAGATACACTATGATATTGCATAAACACCCATGTACATATTTATTGCTGGAATTTGCAGATTTTCTTCTCTCTTCCAATCTTCCTCAACTCTTTAGTGTTCATTATCTAGCATTTCATTTTTTCATGTATACTGTTACTTAGGAACATACATATACTTGCCCATACCATCAGGCTGTGCTGCGTCCAGTGTCCAAGAAAAGTATATAGCAGTTAACAGAAGTTGAAAAACTTATGTTTTGTGGCATTTAACTATTCTTCAATAAGAAACCAATTTCACATGAATACTCCCATGTTTTCTTCTGGATAGCTATTAAAATTAACAATTAAACATCACCTTTTTAAAGTATTTCTTTAATGTTATTTCTTTGATTTTTGACACAAACTGGGTGTGGGTGGTGAGAGAGACAAGAAAACTGACACCAAGGTTGGCTCAAGTTTTGAATTAATATAAGAAAGAAAGTTCCATGTGAGCAGTACCATAAGAGAGAAAACTTAGACAAATTAATACAATCTCTATTTGCTTCCTAAGATCCTGGCAGACATACTTATGACACCACTGTATCAGAGTCAGAGTACAAGGCATCTTTCTCTCTGCTTGGGAAGTTTTCTCCCCTTTTGCACTGTTGACATCCTCAAAAGGATGTTTTGTAACCCAGTATACAAAGGTGCAGAACCTTTTACAGCAGAACCACAGCTGGGGAGGTTCCGCAATCATAGTCCTTGATTGCTTGTGCTATTCATCAAAGGTGATTGCTGCAAATACTTTCCCTGGAGGTAATGGAAAGTTAGTGTGTATCTTAAGAGCCCAAGAAGTGAGCAATAACATCTAATAGGGGTTAGCTGTTCTGTTCTTAAGTGTAATTAATTGGAAATTTTTCACTGTCTTGAACAGTAAGAGTGCTGAGCCCTGCAGTCGAGATAAACCTGCTGTAAAATATTTCTCATTTCTTTCCCTGTAGTGGGATCATACAAAGATCAGACCTAAACATTTCACCTGAGTGATTTTGTTCAGTTTTGCTACAATAAAAATAAAGGGGTTATTTATCAATGCAGTCGATCTAAAACTTGACTGGCTCTACCTCACAATCAGTTTTTCACGGTGGAACAGTACCTCATTATGCAAATACAGTTTACTTTTTAAGATCACATACCAATGGAACAAGCTATCATGGATTCTTTTAAGAGTTTTATGTGCTTAAGCTTGAAATCATCAGAAATATTTTTTGATAACTAAACGTTCATGTGTAAAAAAGATTCACAAAATAAAAAGAACCCAAACAATCCACGAAAGAGAGCACATGTAAATGCACCCAGTGAAAGTTTCATTCCCCAGCATAATATCTGTTACCCTTATTGAAGAGCTGCAGACCCAAAAGTAAAAATTAACGTTTATCAGGAACTCCTTGTAAAATAGCTGCTTTGGGCATAAACCTGAAGAAAATATATTCCATAACCTAGCTTCCATGGGTTAGATCATTAGCGGATTTTGTAAATACTAGCTGTAAGCATATTTATGAGGTCATTTATTCCCTCCTATTGCTTAAAGGGGAAAAAAAAAAGAACATTTTATTACTATATTCCACCAATAAACATTTTTTAATGTATTAAACTTCTGTTCAAAAGAAAATGCAAGTATTGCAAAAGCTTTCTTTAAGTTGGGCAATAACTCCCTATTTACACGGTTTCTTTTACTTAAAGCCAGATCCAAAATGCTTGTGGTCTATACAAGTGCTTTCAACATTTCACACTTAGCAAAATGGGGTGAGAATGTAAACAATCGTATCTAAATTAGTATCATGAACTCACTAGTTTGTATATTTTGCAAGTTTGTTTGAATATTTTGCTTTGAACTAGAATAGCAGAATTTATATCGAAGAAACGCCTCAAAAATATTCTTTGTGAAGTGATTCCAAAATATAAAAAAAAAATACTCCTCTCCCTCTCACCCTTGTCTTAGATATATTACAGTACTCTTTACCTTTTCTTCTTTATCCAGCTGATCTAAAAGCTTGGGGGGATTGTATTTCTGAAAAGTTAAAAGAAACATTCATACATCATCCATAGATCACAAAGTTCACATTGAATGTTTATGAAATGATTAATTTCTTGCTCTACAAACTATCGCAGCTTTCTTATCGTCCTGTTTCACCTTCTCCATTCCAGTCTCTTCTCCCACTGAGATATCTGCACAAGGTTAAAGAGACAAGGTCAGAAAGAACTAAATGGTAGACAGTCCTCTACCAAACACTTAGAAAACAAGGTCTTATCCCCAGTTAATTCTGAAACATGGGCAGGCGGTTAGTCCTGTAAGGGGCCTGATTTGCAGCTAGTGCAAATCAGTGTCACTTCACTTGAATACAATCAGACCACCTTCACACCACCTAAGAATATGCTTTGGGATTAGTTTAGCTAATGCCAGAGCCAAGAAAAAGCAATCTTTGATTCTTAAACCCAAGGTCAACTTAGGCAAGCAGTAAGTTATTGCTTGCTTTTGTTTGTTTATCATTCACAGTGTTGTTGTTGTTTATCTTTTATTAAGAAAGGAAAGATAAGTGCATTAAGGTGTATCTTTCAACCCTTGAAACATTTTATAGGTCTGTGTAGACAACTGATGCTATCTTCAAAGGCAATAAGAAGAAAATGTACTCTGTAAATTGTATTTTACCCTCCTAGTTTAAGGATTTTTTTGTAATAGCTGCAGGGATTCATAATGTAGGTATATGAGAATTAGAAATTCTTCATATTTTTCAAGCTTTTTATTATGCATGTTATAGGCAAGCTAGAAAAGATAGGTGTGCCAGTAATTAGGAAGGGATATATTATTGCTACATTATAATGCACAAACAAGTTTTATGTTCTTCTGCATAGTAGTATAAGCTTAAATTTATTGAGTCACAGAATCTTATCATCATTCAGCTTTTAAAGTAAAGCAGCAATCATTGACTTATAACAGGTATAAGGAAGTTCCCTTGTCACAATTATTTCTGATCCATATAGTGTAAAGTATGAGAGTATGCAATAGGGTCATTAAGAATCATTTGCATGCATGTAAAAAAAAAAAAGCAAAATATGTTCATTTTTACTGCTAACCTCTTCAAAGTGATATCTTATTATCTACTGAAAATATTCAACAAATATGATTGAATAGTTTTTCACTTTATAGTGTTTTAAGATAAAATGTAAATGCAATATATCTAAATGCTAGAAATACATCTATGAGAAAGGGGTGCAATCATATCCTCCCTTTGTCAAATATCACAAAGTAAAGGAGGTTATGACAGAGACTACTTTGATAGCTAAAAATTCATTCACTTGTCTGGCTGGTAACAAGTACACATCTTATCCTATTTCCTAATATTAGTGAACTAATGCCCTGGTAGTAAGTCAAACAAATGGGTAGAAGTTTAGGTTTTTTCAGGCTGCATATTGCACATGTGGGCATTCTTGTGAGCTCTATTTGTTCCCATGATGAAACCTTGCAGATCAGGGTTACCATATATACATACACATATATATATACACACACACATATATACACACATTTATATATTTATATATTCTTACTTATACTTCACATTTACTGGTATCCTCATATTCATGAAGAATAGTGAACATTTTCAGTGGTGCTGCAGTAATCAGTGCCTGTAGAAAAAGCACAATAGCCTGGTCCTATGTTTATAGTCCTCCTTTAACACTGCCTCCCCAACCCAAGGCAAAACAATTTT
>VWZD01005303.1:210-21703 GCA_013396695.1 Sakesphorus luctuosus
TGTTATGACAAGTGGTATTATAATCAGTTTATTATGCCTCTAGAAATTAGCCATGAAGTATGATTTTCTTCCCCTGGCTTATGACCTTCTGAAAAGGAAAAAAAAACACTCTTAAGCAAAATATTATAATCAATAATTCTTTGAATTGTATTGTGATAGAAAAATAATTGGTTCAGTTATGATGCAAATAAGAATAAAGCATAAATATTGCTCTGAAATATTCCACAACCAGGGCTTATTCCTGTAATGATAATTTCTAGAGGGCATATCTTGTTTTATTTTTTATAAGATTCAGGGATACAAGAAATGATGGGCAAAATCAGTGGCATTTGAGAAACTGACAAAATAAATATCAGTAGGGATACTAATGGAAGACTCAAAAAACAGTCTTCTTTGAAAACAAGAAGCATTATTTCTAGCCTTTATGAAATAGAACAACCTATTTAATCCGTAGAGTGTTGTACCTGGATGTCATCCAAACAGTTTAGCTCTGCTCTGCTTGAAGTACAGATGTAGTAAAAATGCATTGTTGCTAATGCACCACTTACATTTAGTGAAATATTTATTGATAGGCAGAAAGATGATTTAGAACCTTTAGACTGTATTAAAGTGTACAGCAAAAAGAAACAATGTATTACTTACATATAATTTTTAAAGCTTTACTGCTAAAGCAGGGGCCAAATTGCAGCAGTGTAAATGAGAACACATATTTTTACGTCTTCAGTTAAAAAAATCCAATACACATATTTTTCTGAAAGAATATGATCAAATGTACTTGAGGCAGCACTTCACATCTAAGAAACCTACATGCAGCATATGTATATAATCAGCAAGAAAAGCTTTTAGTATTTTAGGACTCACAAAAGACTGGTATGTAAATTTTCTGAGGGTTGGACTACAGAATTTTACATTTCTTTGGAGTAGGTACATTAGAAGCACAGAGTTAAAGTAGAATTTAAATCATACAACATCATTCTAAGAAAATGTTAGATGACTTCAGTATTTTAATGTCCAAATGAAAAACAAGACTAGCATGTGTTATATTCCATACAACTTACAGAAAATAATATTTATGGATATTGGCTGTCAAAGTACTATTCCATTTAGTAATGTGTGAAGAATAGTGTGCAATCTGCATCCAAAAGCTAGACAAATGCCATATTTGCCACACAAGGGAATACAACTAGATTACAGAGAAATTCATAACGTTAAAGCTAATTTGACCTTTATATATAACCTAAATCAGACAGTTGCTTCTTTCAAATCAGCTGTGCTTTCCCCTGCTTTCCCCCTCTTTCCCCTCTCTTCCCCCACCAATTGCATCACTGTGTATAAATTCATCCTTTTTCTTAGCATTTTAGTGGTTTGGGTTTTTTTTCTTTTCTTCTGACAAGACTTTATAGTTTTCTCCTGGATTATTTGTGTCTGAGTCCTACCAGCTAAATTTGAATGAACAGATGACTGGAACTCATCTAGCCATATCTGTCCTAAGGGGGAATTTAGGCCCTCAAAAACTTCCCACTGAATAACAATCAAGTCCAAATATACCTGTGAATGTCTACTCTGTAAATATTCTATTCCTTAGGCACATCCCTGATTAGTTATAATGTTATTTGGGTGTCTAATTCTGTCAATGCACTGTGGAGTTACTCATTCTGGTGCCATGGAGTTAGTGTTCTGCTGTAGTTCACAATTTTGAGAATAGTTGATGGAATTCCATGTCAGATCATGTCAGGGGTACACAACTACTGTGATATTAGTGTTACTTTTTGCAGAGTGATCAAGGTCATGACTGTTGTCTTCTCAGCAGAGTTTGAAGCCTTAAGCTGATGGCAACCTCAGATGGTGCTGAGTCCCACCCCCCCAATCCCCTCCCCCATCCCTTATCCTCCCGTTTCTCCACAAAGTATTTTTTCAGGTTATAAAAGCACCTTTATCAGCAACCAATCCAGTCTGGAAACAGTGTTTGTTGTGCTGTCATCCCTGGGAGCCAGGTCTGGATCAGAAAATGCTGTGCAGATAAAGAGGTCTAAGAAGCCCTGCCCACGAGTCTGTGTTAAAGTGTTAAAGCTTTGTCATCAGTGTAACTCCTCTGTTTCACACAGATAAAAACGGTGTGAATTCATTTATATGCCCTCAAGACTAAATAGAAAAGCTGGAATCCTAGTAAAACCTAACATAATAGCATTTATATGTCCTTATAATTTCTGCTTGATTGACTAAATACACTTCCTCACTCAGGGCCATGAACTAAAATATCAAAGAGGGAACAAACACTTTTACTGTTTTGGGGTTTTATCCCACAAGCTTTTATTTATGATAACCATGTTTATTTACTAATTTAGCCAGAAATCAGGTCAATAAACTAAAAAGGTTTGTAATACCTTTTGTCATTCAGTTGTTGTATGAAATATTCAATTTATTAAATTATAAAAATAAATAATAATATATAGGAAAGGTTCTGCATATTGTTAGTTTTGCTGTGTATTTTCCAAGCAGATGATATTCCAAAATAGGATGGAGCGTTGCTTCATGTCATGGAATCTGGATGAGGTAAACTCTTAAGATGTTCTGCAATCTATATTGTTCTCTCAGAAATAAATACTGAACCTGGCCTAAGATTTATGAAATAATAGAAAATATTACTTTCCTGGTGCTTAATCCTTGTGACATCTGCACGTGCATCTGTGGTATGTACAAGCAGGGACAGCATATGCATATGAAGATATTGTTCTTACATGTTTTTCTACTTCCCTGCTGCATAAAAAAATCTGTTCCGGCATGATTCAGAGGAATGAACATATCATCTTCTTGAGAAGTCACAACATGTAAGACCTGTGAACTGTCAGTTCATGGTTACCATGTTACTCTGCAGTTATAGTAAGGTTACAACTCTGAATTTTCCTCCACATTTATAGTAATATTTATGATTTCCATTCCTAAGTATAAAAATGCCTTTAATTTTCATATGCTTTCATTGCTTTCTTGATTCTAGTTTCTGACTCTTGCAATCAATTTGTTTATTCTTTGAAATATCATTCAATTTTGGAATTAGAGGTTTGATTCTATAGAAGTTTTAGAATGCAGTAATTTTTTTTTTATTTTGAGTCAGAATAAAGAAGGAAAAAGGTGAATTTTTAACAAAAATAATGTTTTGAGAAAAACTTATTTCAGAGAAGGGAGAATATATATTTTCTATCATTTGTAGGCCAGCAATCTAGATCTGTCCAACTAGCTTGGGAAACTGGGATGATGCTTGTTTTCTGGGCAGAGACCCAGAAAAACAGCCAAGAAATAATCTGCCCAGGAAACTGTACAGCCTAGGTTATCCATGGAGCCATGGAATTCCTGCATACCACCAGTTGTACTATAATTTAGCCAGAGCTTCCAGGCACTTGGGCAGCCCACAGCCAAACAGGTGGGATTTCAAGAAGCCAAGGAAACCACGTGCCAGTCATTTGACTGGTATGTGAGCTGACAGAAAAACAAGCATTCATGCAAGCCTTCCCATCTGCTTTGTTTTTGTTAACTTTCTGTTAAGTCAACAAAGTTGCAAGTTAAGTCCTAAATTGCATTAGATTATTTTCAGAGAAGAATTAGTAGTTGTAGAGTTTTGATCAGTTCTGAGTATGGATAATTCAGCAAGGTACAGGAAGAAATTTTATATAATTTCACTGATATCCCATTTAAGTCCTACAGCACAGATTCTGGAGTGCAGCCACAATACACTACCCTCCATAAATTTCCACTCAGAATAGTGGCTCTTGGGGATGTTTCTAAATTGGCAAAAAATGTAGTATCCTAAAATTATAAATTACTTATAACTCTTTGATAGCTTCACAAATAGAAGCATAAAGGTAGTTAAAAAACAGATGGTTGCAGTAACTGGACCCATGGCTCAAAAAAGTACTTAGACTTATCTTTACAAGCAACACCAGGCAATCATTAAAATATTTTAAAGCAAAATAGAAAGTACAAATAAAATTTCCTAAATGCATCTTAAATACCTTTCAATGATATATAGGCAAAAAAATATTTCTGTTTGGTTTTTGCTCCTCCCCACAGTTTACAAGATAATCAGTGGTCAAATGTGGTGTTACTCCTTTGGATTGCTGCATCCTCCTCATTTTGACACATCTAGGGCATGCAATTATTCACAAAGGTCATTTTCCACACAAGAAAAGGACAGTGACCAGAAGGCAGCATTTAGGCTGTGAATACACCATGACAATTTAATCAATGAGAAAACCCCAATGTCAAGAACCATCTTATTTCTGGGTTGACAAAGACTGACGTCTCATCAGTTGTTTGTAAAACTGACTAAAAACAGGTCAGAAAAGCAGCACAAAAGCACTATAAATGCTCTAATGCATTAGTCATAAAGGTAGAGATGATTTCACTTTTAAATGCTCATTTAATAACTAGCACAAAGAGCAAAGTATCATTCACAGAGTAACAACTGGCATGCATTTCTGATTCATGCCCAGCAAAACTAGTTTCTGTCTTTCCTAATTTGCAACTTCTAAAAATAACAATCTCTTTTCTTTCTCAGTAAATTGCAACAGCCAGGTAAACAGAAAGAATTTAGCTGAGGTTTAGTTGTCTAAATGACACGTTACAAACACAAAAATCACAAACCGAAATCCTAAAATACTCCATACTGTTTCAACATAGTTATGGAAGCATTGATAATGAACGGCATGCAGGTATGCCTCAAATGTTTGTAAAATACTGAATCGCTTAACTTTAAAATTTGATCATGAATCACAAATTAGATCCTTGTGCGTCTCCCTTGTTGGGCTCAGTCTAATAAACATGCCTTGGGCTATAGGTAATATATAAAGTAGACTGAGCTCAGTGTTTAATGGAGGGTATAAGGATACCATTCCATATTATCTTGCGCTAGGCATTACTAGGCCACATGCATACTTAGTGATACCTATGCCCATGGGGCTACAGCAGTGTAAGAGTATGGAGGAAGACAACAACAGCTTCACTGTATGGTGGAGTTTTACATCAGCTTGTGACAAATATAAAACACATGTTGACTCTCCTAAGATAATTGTGCTACATCTCCAATGTATGACCTACTTGTCATGTCACCTAGATCTATATGAGGGTATATTTATGCTAAAATGCAAAACCTCACAAGACATCAATGGATGGAGACACTTAGAAGGGCAAGAGTTCCAAGACATTTTCCACTAACTGTTAATGGACTTTTCAAATAGATCTTTCAAAACTAAATGAATCAATCTGAAATGATTCTCAGATAACATGAATCAGATAGCTTTGTTGACATATGGACTGTGCTGATATGCTCTGATTTCTGCATACTTTTGATGTGTCATGAGTTTTTAATTAACCAAAGCACAGACCAGATGCTCTTTTTTATTTGCACTAATTTTTATTTTTTAATTCTCCTAATACATTTTTAATTATTTTATTTTCATTCTAGAAAAACAGATTTTATCTCCATCCTGGATGTACTTCACTTTTACCATTTAATGGTGGATGTGGTGGTAATGCTAGGCTGACTGTTGAACTTGATGATCTTAAAGGTCTTTTCCAACCTTAATGATTCTGTGATTCCATGATTTGAATTAGAGACCTTTCAGTGAGTAGTAATGCTCAGGCGGAGTTTTAGTTTTGTATGATTCTTAGAAGCCACACCTGCTCTTTTGTGAGGACAGTGGGGTGAGGCACTTCTTAATTAAGTTTATGAAAGTGCTCAAACTTCTCTCTTGCCATATTTATTACAGATACAGGAAAGAAATACATACAGCTTTGTGTTTTCTCATCTCTACAAAAACCCCACCACAGACGTATCTTTTGCATTCTCTGTGGATTGCTTCTAAGTGGATTTAATCTCTAGGGAATGTTAGTACAGGAAAACTAAAACTGCCGTTTACAAACTCACTCAAGTTGTAGAATTAAGCTGCTTCTTGCATTGTGGAAAACATACCCAGAACAGGGTCATTTTGCATGTTTGCTCATCCTAAATACCTGTTTTATGCAGCTTAATGAAAATGTAGCAACATTATTTAAGAAGAACGAAGAAGTAAAATGCACAATATGAAAAAAAAAGAAAAAAGTTCTGTGGTATTTATTTACTTACTAACTTACTAACAGCATCTCTCGGTATGCAGAAAATCATTGCCTTCTCAAGCCTGACAATTACAGATGATGAAAGAAGCATATGGGTAGTCTGAGATTCATGGGCCCCTCTTTGATCCACAGTATCTAAAACTGACATTCCAATAATGTCCTTCAAAATAAAAATCTTCCTGCTTTCTACTAAAAAAGTGCATTAATTTTAATCTAGACCATCCTCATGTTGAAACGACTTGATGATAAAAGTGATATCTGCAAGGATTCTAATATTACTTTTCCATTCATAGCAAATAATTTAAATATTTACAAATGTATAGCTGCAGTTACAAAATGAAGGCGCAAACCAACATATTTTGCTGGCATAATGATG
The DNA here is from genome assembly GCA_013396695.1 of Sakesphorus luctuosus. Lineage (NCBI taxonomy): Eukaryota > Metazoa > Chordata > Aves > Passeriformes > Thamnophilidae > Sakesphorus > Sakesphorus luctuosus. Next base: position 6,695 of record VWZD01005303.1, read on the forward strand.
TCTTATGTTAATGAACTTCTTAAATTTCAGATGAACTAATAAGTTCTATTTCTGTTAACAGAGATAGAGTATGTTATCTTATGCATAAGGTTACCTGTGTAAATTGGCATGACTGAGTGGAAAAAGACTGTAAATAGGTAGTGAATCTGAGAAAAGAAATATTAGGGTTTTTACTTATGTATTTAAACAATTGCTTAGCTTCACAGCTACTTTTTGCTTACACTGTCATTGACCTGTCGTGACTTTTGATTGATTTATAAAAACTGACCGGTAAATTAATTAGGGTCTGTGCACAATATCTTGCCTCCCGTTACCCACACAAATAGAATTCAAATAAGTTTAACACTTTTCAATAAGACTTTGAACATGACCCTCTTGACAACTTTTAATACACTTTAAAAATTAGCTGACACTGCTGAAATATCAAATCCACTTTTATTTATATTATCAGTTTGAGGGTTTTTTACAAAATTAAAATTTATAATAGAATAAAAATTATGATCATAGAGCATGAAATATGAGCAAATACACTAATCAGGCTAAACATTTAAGGTATACTCTGGATGCAAGAAAAACCAGTTTCATTACAGTGACCTGTGAAGGCTTCAGGCTGGGGACTAAACTCAAAGGCTGGTTTTATGGTACATCTTCTATGATGTAACTAACAGAATGCCTGATACTTACTCAAATTTAAAATACCTGTGAAGAAATAGATTGCTAAGAATGTGATCGACAAAAGCCAGTATGACCACCTAGTGTGTTCATTATTAATACTGTAAAAGCAATTCTTCATTACAGTTTATGAAACTATGCTTATGAAGGATATGGAATTTTGCATCTTGACTAGACCCACAAGATCCCAGGAGTGGACTTAGGTGAATGAGGTGTAATGGTAAGTAACATGATCCATTCCAGTCTTTAACTGATGTTGAAAAACCTCTGTCAATCATCAGTATTTGGCCTAAATTCCACAGGTACCTCATTGCTTTACTTCAAAAGTTGTTGGAGCACAGGTGTGCATAAGTATCCTGAAGTGCCTCATCTTAGTTTTGATGTGCTAAATGCCTTAGCACTGTTTTGCCTGACTTGGATCTAGAAATGAGGCCACAAGAGTACTGAGGAAGTCTTGTCAGTGCAAGGAATAAGCACACAGTCAGACTGCTTGTGATGCACAGGTGAAGAAACCATCTGCTTTTCCTGAATTAGCTTAAATTAGTTTGGGTGGGGAGCCTCATACATATTCNCAAAGTTTCAGCTGGGAAGCATATGTCAACTTACAGAATTCAGAAACAGAGGTAAAATATTATAAATTTAAATAACAACTGAATGTTGACGCTCAGTGCCTAAAGCTGTCTAATGACTTTATCTCTCCTAGATTTCAGCTTGACTTTTCATTATTCCACTTCTGAAAAAAAAAAAATAGGTCACAGTGTTACTAGGGGAAAAAAAGAAAAAAAAAGATTAATCTCAGAGACAATGTGGAAGATAAAATAGATAAAATACTAGCAAGAGCATTACATTCACAATCAGGTTTGGGGAGTGATTTAAATCAAACCTGAAAGAGGTGAAAAAGTTACCCAGTTTCCTTTTTCCTTAGGTCTGCCCGAAACAACTCTAAGGAAACTGAACCTCAACGTTTTGTTAATACATTTTGTACTCTAAAGAAATGATCTAGCTTACAGTTGAGATGGTCACATCTGCTTCCTCAGCCTACACACAAACATAATTTGACAAGAAATTTTCAGCAAAGAACTTGAGAAAGGAACTTTACGTTAATTCCATCAAAGCCAGATCACTAGCAATTTTAATGAGAATTGTTCTCTCAGCATCCAGAAAGCCTCATCACCTCATTTGTAAGGTTTTTGACTAGCAAGAACCTTCAAAATTGTTTACCATTGTAAACTTTCATTTTTAAAGTTTAAACAGCATCACATTAGTTTCAGTATTCTTTCCAACTGTTACTGGTTTTATACTCAGAGCTAAGCTCTATGCATGATAGGCCACATGGGCAATGTGCTCTAGGTGAGTCTGCTTGAGCAGGGGGCTAGACATGGTGACTTCCAGATGTCCCTTCCGACCTCAATCACTGTCATCTCTAGGATTTTCCCTCTGGAGGCAAGGGGTACATCCTTCTCCCTTGACAGCTATCAAAGAAGCTAAGTAGCACTCTGGTAGCACTGAGAAGGTCACCAGGACTCCACCACCTGCATGCCTAGCTGCCCATTGCCAAGTGCTTGTGCACAGGGCACCAGTTTCTCATTATGGGACCTGACAAACCTGAGATTAAAACCCACCTGCAAGGCCAGAAGATACCAAATGTCTTGCTAAGCAGGCTTTCTTCCTTTGGGGCACCTGTCTGCCTGGCTGGATGGACAGTGGTGGGTGGGTTCTGGGAAGTGTGTGAAATCAGAGAGTAACTGAGACTCTCCCCCGCCTGGCTGGTTTTCAGTAGCCACAGGCTTTGTCATCTTGCATTTTGCCCAGACCTTCTACTGGCACACACATAGGACATTCTGGCTCCCACAGGGTTGTTCTCTTGGTTCTCAGTCTTTGGCTTGGTGTAGAACAGCAGCTCATGGCACTGATTAAAAGCAGCATCTTCCAATGCTCCTCTCCTGTTTGCCCAGCTCTGACTAGCTTTGGGTCCCACACAAGGGCTGTCCCAGGGCTGTGTGTGCAAGGAGTGTATTGAGGCCATCCAGCACTAAAGTTTCCCAGTGACTTCCTGTACCTTCCCTGACTGTGTCCTTCAGGTACCCTGTGCAAAACCAGGTCACTGGAAGACAGTGTGGGGGCTTGGGGGGCGTGGCGGGTGTCTTGGTTACTCCAGGTCTTCACCCAGAACCTTCTGACAGCTCAGCAGAGACTGTTCCAGGTCCCTCACCCTATCCAACTTAAGCTATGAGAAAGTGTGAAGGAGAGCTAGGCTTTCCCTCCTGCTCTCCCTTCCTCCTGCCAATGGCTGTGGCTGGCAGACAAGAGACATCTTTCTCTTCTGCTCTTCTGACTACATGCTTCCTGGGTCACAAAACCCATCCCAGGGAAATGAGGTCTTTTTGCTAATCCATATACTTTGGCTTGATCTCTCTCATAAAAGCAAAACTCCAAAACTGAAACATCCTGGATTTCCAGTAGCAATCCAGAAGGAGTATTGCTTTCAAGCAAAGTACAATTTCCCTCCAGACCAAAAGCTCTGGAGGAGTGGGAGTTCAGAAGTAGTATTTGAGAGACTATTTTGAAGGTGAAGCATGGACAAACTGTTTCCAGAAAGAAGGCAGTGGAGAATCAACAGTATGTGACTTTTGCTAGTCTCATCACCATGAGAAGTCACACACAGATGCAGAGGCACAGAATAACTGTGAACAAGAATGCTTGGTGATGGGTTTAAAGAAGGATCAATCCATAAACGATTTAAAATTGTATTTTCCTTATAAGCCATTGTAGTAAAGGGATATAAACATGCAGGCACTGACATAGAAGATAAACTGTAAATAACAAGGAGACACAAGGCACATTTCTCTTTGGTTTGTTCCTACAAGGCTTCCGAAGACATGGACAGTTGCTCAGCATTGACACTAACCTGGACGCCCCTAGCGACCAAGTCTGGAGTGAGCTGTCCCTATGGTTTGCTCTGGTCCAAAAATAGCCCAGCTCCTTCACTCTCAGAGACAGACATGTAGTAAAGCAGCTCTGTCAAAGGGTTCTCGGTGCAAAGCAACCAACAAAGGACCATGTCCTGCATTTGGTGCAGAATACAATGAATCTTAAGAGTATGGGGGTGGCTTTTCAGTAGAAAGCTGCCAAGGGGAGGGCCCAGAGCAGATCTTGTAGCAAGGCTGCAACTTGCATGTTGAGAAGATGAAGCCAGGTTCTCCACAGTAGTGCATGTTGGAAGGATGACAGGCAGCGTGCCTCACCTGAAACAAGACAAGTTCACACTGGAGAGAAACAGCAACCGTTTTCCCTATAGAAACAATCTAGAGCAGAGCAGAGTTCCCAGAGAAGCTGTGTTGTCTGCAGCCCTGGGACTTCTCAAGACCAGTCTAGAGACCCCTAAACCACATTGTCACACCTTCTGGCTGATGTTGCTTTAAGCAGGATGTCCTGGCATCCTCTCCAAACTGAATTTTCTCATGAGCCCATGATTTTCTTTTACTCTTTCCATGTTGCTTCTTCTCCCATCCATACAGACCTAATCCATTTCCCCATCTTTGGATCTTCCCACAGACATTCTAAGATGAGTCTCACACATTTCCACAATCCCCTGAGCAATATCGTCCTGTAATGTTTGAGCACCCTTAAGCGAAGCGCTCTTGCCCTTCATTCTGCAATGACTTCAGTAATGGAGGCACTGACCCACTTGAGCCTGCAAGAACCTTGCACAGCATCTCTATGAGTGAAACAGCTCAGTTCTGCAAAGAACAGAATGGTGGACAGTTCAGCAAAGAAAACTGCAAAGTCCTTCACCTGAGGAGAAATAACTTGATGCATGAGTACATGCTGGAAGTAGATTTGTGAAATGGACTTGGCAGGGCAAACAACAGGCAGCACTGTGCCCTTGTGGCAAAGAAGGCCACCACTAGTCTGGGTTGCATAAGGAGGAGTCCTGAGAGCAGGTCCGGGAAATGATCTTCTCAAAAATGCTAAGGCCGCCGCTGGAGTACAGTATTCATTTTTGGGCTGCAAGAGTACAAATAGAAATAGAAATGAGAGTCCAGAAAAGAACCACATAGATGATAAAGGAATTCAAGCTTCTCATGTAGGAAGAAGGGTTGAGAGAGTTGTGACTGTTTAGGCTAGAGAAGAGAAGTCTCAGGGCAGATCTCATCAATGTTTACAAATATCAGAAGGGAATCTAAAGAAGACAGACTCCTCCAAGAGGCATCTCTTGATGACAGGACCTCAGGCAGCAAGCACAAACCAAAACACAAGGCCCTCATGCTTAACAGAAAAAAAACTTTTTTCATGGTAATAAGTGACCAAGCACTGGCATAAGTTTCCTAGAGATGCTGTCACATCAATGCCCTTGGAGATATTAAGAAGTTGCCTGGACACGCCTTGAGCAACTGGCTCCATATAGCCCTGTTTGAACAAAGGGCAACCTTCAGAGAATTCTTTGAACCTCAACCATTCTGTGAGTTAGTGAACTGTTTTATTTTAGATTAATTCAGTAGTAGTAGTGTCTGACTTCTTGTTTTTCCTTTTTTTTTTTCTACTTTACTTGACAATTACTAATGAACCATAACCAGTTTACCTGATTATTTTTGCTTCGCTTCCATTAAGATGACTACACACATGCATGAACACACACACTTCCCTGCAGATATGCTGCTAGTAGTCTTCTGCAATATTGTCCTTTAGCAATATAATTTATAATTTTTTTAGAAATTTCATAAGAGCACAAGGAGAAATAGAAATATTTTAGGTTTTATTACAGATATGTTTCTACTTTTCAGCAGAACTTTTCTCATGTGACATGCCATTAAAACTACTATCACAAATATTACACAGAAGCCTACTTAAATTATAGAAATTCATGCATGAGCTGGTAACTAAATATACAGAGCATATATCCAGACTTCACACCTTCACTTTTCCCCAGACATATCATCAGAATGTTGTATTTTAGAGAATACATAGAAGATCAACAAATCGCAGGTGTTTTCCTTTCTCCTTCTGTTGATTTGTAAATTCCGTTTTAAACACTGTGTTTAGCATGTAAATAAGACATTGAGTGGAATGTATATTTTAACTTGCATTTATATTTTCTGTTCAAATGCAAAAAATGATCTTTTGCTGAGTGTTACAAACCTTTGCTTGTAAGATTGTGCTTAATATTTATACTGGAGAAAGGGTAAAATCCCTGATTTCATTTTTCTTGAAGAAAAAAAAAACAATTAGGAAGACAACCAAAATATAAAAGTTCTTGTTCATTTAAAAATCTTTTTTGTAGCATAGCTCATGACCATTTGCATGTTTTGTTTGTACTCCTGTTTGTCAGTTCTATGTAATTCCACCAAACATAAGTTTGTTGCAGCACTTTGTGAATTCACAGTAAAATTTAATTGCATATGTCAGTTCCTACAAATCTCAGTATACACATTAATTGCAACAAAAGGAGTTGATATAAAAGATAGAGGGAGGAAGGTAAGGGAATATATGAAGAATGTGAATGTGAATATTAGGTATAGGCAATCCATGCTAAATTTTGAGCTACATAAATAGATATTATTTCTCTTTTCTGAATACTATAGAGAAACACAGCAAAGGTTGAAGATAGAAGGATACTGAGATGAGAAGTAAATAAAGTTCATAGAAGTTTAGTATTGAGAAGCTTCATAATCAGCACTGGTATGAAAGTGGGTAGGGTTTTGCAGTAGGGTTTCACCTGTGTAGGAAACTAAATGGTGTGTTGGAAAGAAGGAAAGAAAAAAGCCACAACAAAATAAGAGAAAGAAAAATAAATATTTAAAATATGACACAGGAAGAACAAGAATATAACCGACTTTAATGTTCTCAGAGCTATCCTTGATTATTTTCAGATGTTCATAAAAACAAACAAGAAACATCTTAGAAATATTAAAAATTGGAAAGAGGAAAAAATGGAAATAAAAGAATGAAGAATAAAGTTTTTCTCTTCTTCAGTCAATTCAGAATCTTCATATTATGTTAAGTATGAAAAAGATGTTGGAAGACTAATCTATTCTTGACATTCATTTGCCTAATGTGCTTAAAAGTACATTCAATGACTGAAGGTTGACAGGTTTCTTTGGCACACTTTCTAGTCCTTCATTACCTTTTCTTTCCAAAAGTGTTTTCTATTATGCCTTATACTCATTTTTTCTTGCGATTTAAGCCCATTATTTCTTTTCTGACACAGAGAGTATATAAACCCCTTCTTTGAAATAGTATTTTATTTTCTTGAAATCTATTAACATATCATTCCTAAATCTTCTCTTTATTCTATCTTTTCTTGAAGGTCATAATATCAAGAACTTGAATCAGTATGTCTGCTGCAATCAGCACTCTCACCAATTGGTATCTACTCATTACAAATCTTGGTTGAGAAAAATCTCACACTGTGTGCAAGTGTATTCATGAATACTGAGTTTATTAGAAGTATGCCTCTTGTAGGCCATAATAAATGCTTTATTACAATGTCTACTTTATTTTTTCTTTTTCATTTTAATAATACTGTGATATTGTTGACACACAATCCTTGAGATCCTTGTTGTTGGCTCATGTTGACCTTGACAACCTCTCTAACTTGGACACCTTAGACAGTTACTCCCTAACTCATACACGTGCAACTTAGTATTTCTCCTTAAGTATCTTGCAGTTGTCCCTATTGAATTACTTCCTATTATTTCAAACCTACTTCCAATTTGTCAAGATTATTTTAAATTCTATTCCTGTCCTCCAAGACACTTGTGTGACTTCTTGAACCTGGAATCATGTATATATTCTCTTTTCCAATATCCAGGCTATTCATACTAAAGATACAGCATGGCATCTTCAGGTTTCTGAAGCAGACCTCTCAAGAGTGGTAAAGAGAACTGCAAAAGAAATCTAAAGAAATAAGGTATACAAAGCAAGTGTATCAGTGGAAAAAAAAATACTAGAGAAAGAATCAAAGCAAGCCTACATATGGACTATTCTGCATGAAAAAGTGTGTCTGGATAGTTCTATCATTAAACAAGGTGACCCTTAGTAATAGTGATCCCTTTGTTTTCTTTATTTGTTCTCATAGCTAGTACATCTGTAAAATCATCTTAAGACAGACATCTTCAACAAGCAAAACAACTTTCTTCTTGTCCTGAAGATTTTAGTTTATCTAAGTATATATATAGATTCTTCCATGTGATGCAAAATTATGTATAAATAAAAAGGACAATTCAGCAGCTGGCATAGAAATCTATGTTCCTCTTTACCTAGTGTGACAGATCATCTGATTCTGCTAGTTTGGGTTTTTTTGCTAGTTTCAACCTCCACGGCAAATAGGCATCAAGATGTTACTTTCTCTAGCTAAAACATCAGCAACAAGAAGAAATATGGCAGTATTACCTCTCTGTTTTCATTTCCATTCTAATCTTCTTCCTTTCCAAATTTCATGGTATTAATATAGTTGTAGTAGATGATGACTTCAATATCAGTGTATTAAACAAAACAAATAGAAACCTATGGTGCAGTAAAACATCAGTACTCAAACTCTTCTCTTCCATGCCCACAGCACAAGATGCAGATCCATGAGTCCCATCAGCAGAATAATAATTGATCACAGTCTTTAGGTATGCTTAATTTTCCTCTCCAAACAATGACCACAGATGATTTATTTCATATTAGCTTTATAGTGTGATTATATCAGTTACAGGTACAACCAAGTGCATACTACATGCTTAGTGCAGCCTCTTCATGCAGGCTATTCCTTCTTTGAAAAAAAGTCTTCAGCCACATTCATGAATCATTAATCACCATATATTCTTTCTCTCCATATTTGACTGTCATGTAACACCTCTGCCCTAAATCCTATGTATTCCACTGCTTGTGAGCTAATTTAATCTCTGCTCTTAGTGACATGGAATTTAGGATAACTTTAGTTTGTTTTTTCAATTGTGTATTTCACTTTTCTAAATTAAAAATTAACACAAAAATCATACAGAACTACCACCCCCCCAAACAAACAAACAAACAAACAGCAAAATAATCCTTAGGATGATGTTCTGTACAATACAGTCATTGCTATGTGCAAAGATAGCCATGACATTGTAGTGGTGAAAAATAAAAAGGTGCAGTGTCAGATTGAAATGATTACATCCTCATGTTGGTACAGTGGGAGTAATATAGTATATACTGCACCTATGTAGATTGTGAAAGATTCAGGTTAGAAAAGATAGGAGTCTTATTTAATGTAATTTAAGTTAGAGAAAATTCAACCATCAGGGGAAAATTCTCAATCACAATTGTAAACTGTGGATAGGAAACTGTCTGAGATTAACTTTCTATGTTTATTTATTAGCTTCTGTCCCTTTGTCTACTAAATATTTTAAAAATTATGTATTTCTACTCTATACATTCTACCTACTCCACAGTGTATTCAATATATCCAATTAATAGAATTTCAATTCTGGTAGAACAAATCTTACACACTGGTAATTATGATTAATGCACATGGGATACAAATTTTAGTCATACCAATGGTAGTAAAGACTACTAAATATATAGCAGATATAATCACTTTGTTAAGGCTACTTTAAAAATGTCAGCATTTTGACTTGGAAGGACAGAGCATTAACATCTGTTATTTTTGTTCAGTACTTTCCCCCATGCATGTCTGTATGAGCAGTGGTGTAGTGCCAACATGCCTGTGTGCAATGGTGTGTGTATATGCACCCACATCAGCTTGACTGAAGCAAAACAGTACCCATTCCTTTTTATATAAAGAAAATATAAAATAATCTAGAACATAATTTCACTGCCTTTCATTGAGGTATAGATTTGCTATTTGTGCATGTATTCATGTTTAAATTTTGAGTTGAAGCATTATATTTCATTGTGTAAAATAGAAACTCTGAAATACAGTAAAGTTTAAAAGTGAGCAAAAGACTAATTAATTATGATTGCAGCCTTGCATATCTGAACCACCATCCCAATAAGAAAGATTCACTTTTCAGGAAAGACTTTTTGAAAAACTGCGGCTATGAAAAGTACTTTTCACCCATAAAAATGATGATGTTCACAAAAAGCAAGATCCTAATAATATTGCCAAATTAGTTCACTTTATAATAAATAAATGTCATTTTTAAGTATATTTGATTCATGATTTGGGAGCTGTCTAATTTTGCTCAGTCATTCTGTACTGCCCCAAAATGAACTTAGGTGAATGAGGTGTAATGTTGAGTAATATGATCCATTCCAGTTTTTAACTGATGTTGAAAAACCTCTGTCACTCATCAGTATTTGGCCTAAATTCCACAGGTACCTCATTGCTTTACTTCAAAAGTTGTTGGAGCACAGGTGTACATAAGTATCCTGAAGTGCCTCATCTTAGTTTTGATGTGCTAAATGCCTCAGTGCTGTTTTGCCTGACTTGGATCTAGAAATGAGGCCACAAGAGTACTGTGGAAGTCTTCTTGTCAGTACAAGGAATAAGCACACAGTCAGACTGCTTGTGATACACAGGTGAAGAAACCATCTGCTTTTCCTGAATTAGCTTAAATTAGTTTGGGTGGGGAGCCTCATACATATTCACAAATATCCTGTTTTCCAATTAGAGCATTTCCAAAGTGACAAAAAAGGGTCTTAAACCCAAGGGTCTTGGATACGTAAAGAAAATATAAGATGAAGTTTTCACTATATAGCAGGTGCATCTGAGGCCTTTCATTTGCTACAGTTTCAGAAAACTATGAACTTTTGAAACTTCAGATAAGTGGGAGACAGAACCCAAACAATAGGAGGAAGAAGGTAACATTTCTACTGGTTTTATTCCTGCTTAACTACTCTTCTTATTCTTAGTTCCTCTACTTTTAAATTCTTAGCTTTATTCCTGGTTATTTTTTCCTATATTTTAACATAATAATAGCTTCAGTCATCCTAAAATTTTCTTCAGTCATTAATTTGATTTTGGTTTCCAGCACCTATTTTCTAAACAAAAGTAAATTTTGCTACATGTAGCTGTACTTCTAATCTTTTCTTATTATAGACAAATGCTTCTTCCTTTTTTCTCCATCCTTACTATTACTTTGCTGTAAAAACTATCATTTAGAAAATACATGAGTAGACTATGTAGTTTCCGAAGGCAATTTAGATATCTTAAGAAGGTACAATACTTCCCATTTGTTTTCTGACATATTTTACTGTCTCCTATTTGTTTCTGATTTCATGTTTTACTAGTTATTTTTTCTGATTGCTTCTTTTTCTTGTAAAACTTTATTCCTCTTGTTTTCATGCCCTCTGTATTTTCCTTCATATGTCCATTTAATCTTGAATAATTAATGAAAATAATCGTAGCTCTCTAGACACTGATTTTGGCATGTAGTCTTATTGTTAGCTGTCAGCTTAAAAAATGTAATGCTCCTATGAGGGTAGTTTCAAAAAGTCCCAGAATTCAATTACTCACTTGCACAGAGCAAGAATCACAGTGGCTTAATACTTTACTATAGTGGATTTTATATTTTGGCATTAGATCACAGTAAGGCTGCAGCTTTTCAAAATCTGGCAAAGTAAAGGAGAGTCACCAGATGGAGTCCTCAGGTAACATACTGAAATCAATGTAGTTTATTAATACAGCAGTGTTTGGGTAGGCTGTGTATTAATCTCAACCTTCATCAGCAAACCGACAATGACTTGCCAGATTTTGGAGTTCACAGAAAAAGACACCTTGGTAACTGATGAAGTTATTTCACACATTTGCCTACATTTATTTTAAAGGATCTTTGGAAGGCTTATCTACCATGTGCCACTCTATTCCTCTTTCTTTCCAGCCAAATAGATAGAGTTCAGCCTTCCCATTTACAAGGAGTCCAGGCCGAATAATTATATACTCCAATTGTTCTCCATCTGCTGCTTGGTTGATCTACAAATGCCTTTTCTTGTACCAGGAAGCAAACAGCAGAAACTCAGGTGTTCAGAATTTCCATCTGGGAAACTGCGAGTTGTTATGATTCAATAGTTAGAAGAACAAACTATTTCTGCATATAGTTAAGTATTGATTAAATCTACAGGAAGGGCCAATTATTTTAAAAATTAAAATTATCTTATTTACACTGGACTAGTACTAAAGGGTAAACAGAAAAAAATAAAATAGCAGACATAAGATGCCTGTGACACCTTTTTCTAAGCTATTGCTCTGTGAGTCAGAACAGATGCTGCACCCTTGGAAATGTAGATGATAGCTATATTTATATGGTACCAGGGAACTCCAGGAAACATTTCTTAGGATCAGGTCCATATTTTTTCTGAATTTCTGTGCTTCCAAGCACTTTATACAGGGGACATTTATTAAAACCACAATTCCTAAATTTAAAAGCTATTAGAAGTGCTATGTCTAAGGCTTGGAAAAAAGCATAATACAAATATTTACTAGCATAAATATAATTTTCTTTATGTTGCAAAAATATGTAATGACAAAATTATCAAATGTTTAAATCTGGTTTTAGAAATCTAGACTTTTAAATATTTTTTATTTTTATTTATTATAGAAACTGAATTTTCCTAGTCGAATTCAATATTTTCCTTGAATTAAATGGGGGGGAAGGAGTTTTTTAGTCACAACATTGATTTATTTTTTTTCTTTTCTGGCAAGGCAGGAAAATAAATTTTTTTCACAACTAAAATTTAATCTTGTTCAAAATAACCACTGTGTTTTAAAATTTGCTAATTTATCTAATTTAGCATTTTAACATCCTATAATTTGAAAGATTTATATGACTACGAGACATAGTGAAGCAAATTCTTCTAGTAACAACATTTTCTGCAAGACAGCAAAATCACAAATGTATGCATCCTTATATAAAGAAAAGGAAAACATTAAAAAAATAGTAAAGTGGGAAAATATATATGATAAATATTTACATCTTTAGTAGATTATATTTTTAACATTTAATTTTTTGTCATGCTTGCATAGACTATGCTACCATAGTATCATAGAATCAACTGAGTTTGGAAGAGACCTCTGAGTTCACCAAGTCCAACCCTTGATCCAACACTATGGTGATGGCACTTGATCATGGTACTCAGTGCCACATCCCACTCAAAAAAACCCCTCCAGTGATGAGGAATCCACTACCCCTCTTGGCAGGCCTTTCCAATGCCTGATTACTCTCTCTGTATAAAAATTCTTCCTAATATCCAAACTAAACCTCCCCTGGTAGAGCTTAAGTCTGTGTCCTCTTGTTCTACTGCTGGTTGCCTGGGAGAAGAGATCAACCCCCACCTGGCTACAACATCCTTTCAGGTAGTTGTAGAGAGTGATGAGTTCACCTCTGAGCCTCCTCTTCTCCAGACTAAACAACTCCAGTCCCTCATCCTCTCCGCACAGGACTTGTGCTCCAGTCCCTTCACCAGCTTCGTTGCTCTTTGGACCCACTTCAGCACCTCAATATTTTTCTGAACTGAGGGGCCCAGAACTGAGTACAATACTCAAGGTGTGGCCTCATTAGTGTTGAGTACAGGGGAAGAATCTGTTCCCTTATCCTGCTGGCCACACTATTCTTGATACAGGACTGGATGCCACTAGCCTTCTTGGCTACCTGGGCAGACTGTTGGCTCATGTTTAGCTTCCTGTCAATCAGAACCCCCAGGTATCTTTCCACCTGGCTGCTCTCCAGCCACTCGGTCCCCAGCCTGTAGCTGAATCCCGTGGAAGACAGCACTGGACAAACACCTTGAAGAGCTCAGAGACTTGCAGTTGAAGTCTTAAAAAGCAGTTTTACTTGTAATAAGTTTTTTTGTAGCAATTCCCTGCCTAGTTCTGTTACCCTGTCTGTGCTGATGACCACCACACCTTGTCCATTGTATCCATCGAGCTTCATTGCTCTGTTCTGGGCTAGGCAGTGTTCACACCCACCCAGGAGCCCCGGTGATCAGAGGGTCCCCGGGCCCTCCTCACCTCTCTGCCCTGTTATTCCAAGGTGGGAAGCCCCGTGTGTGCCTCATGGCTGGGGGGGCAGGGCCAGGGCTCCAGCCAGTGCTGCCCCTTTCCTAAATTCATTGGTTAATGGACCTTTGACCCTGCCCTTTTGCTCAGTTTTCACGCAATCCAGCCCAGATCTGGGGTCTGCCCCCTGAGATCTGATACTACCTCGTGGATTGTTTGAATAAACACTTTTACTTCCTTGCCTGGACTTGCCTGGACTGCCTTGTCTCTGTCACCCATCTCTGCATCCCCTCAGACAAAGGGGAAAGCAGAAACCCCTCTCCCTTCCCTTCAACTGCATAGTCTTGTTAAACCTCATTCCATTGGAATCAGCCCAACTCTCCAGGCTGTGCAGTCCCTCTGCAGAGTCCTTCTGCCTTCCATCTGATCAACACTCCCTCCCAACTTGGTGTAATCTGCAGATTTGCTAATGATGGACTCAATCCCCTCATCTAAATTGTCAAAAAAGATATTAAGCACAACTGGGCCCAACACTGACCCCTGGGGGACACTACTAATGACCAGCCACCAACTGGATACAGCCCGATTCACCAGCACTCTCCAGGCCCTGCCGTCCAGCCATCTCTTGACCCAGCAGAGAATGCCCCTGTGCAAGGCATGGGCTGCCAGTTTTTCCAGGAGCATGTTATGGGAGACAGTGTCAAACGCTTTGCTGAAGTCCAGGTAGACCACATCCACAGCCTTACTCTCATCCACCAGGTGGGTCACTTGATCACAAAAGGAGATCAGGTTGGTCAGACAGGACCTGCCCCTCCTAAACCCATGCTGACTGGGTCTGAACCCTTGTCCATCCTGTAGGTGCTCTATGATTGCACTCAGGACAATCTGCTCCATAACCTTGCCAGACACTGAGGTCAGACTGACAGGTCTGTAGTTCCCTGACTCCTCCTTGCAGCCCTTTTTGTGGATTGGCGTGACACTGGCCAACCTCCAATCATCTAGGACCTCCTCAGAGAGCCAGGACTGTTGGTAGATGATGGAGAGCGGCTTGGCAAGCTCTTCTGCCAGCTCCCTCATCACCCTGGGATGGATCCTATCTGGTCTCATAGATTTGTGAGTTTCCAAGCAGCTCCCTGTCTCTGTCTACCAGCTCCCTGTCTCTGTCTACCAGCTCCAGAGGCCAGCTGTCCTGAGGGCCACCTGTCTTACTGGTGAAAACTGAGGCAAAGAAGGTGTACTATAAAACTATCAGGAACAGAATCACAGAATCACAGAATTGACCGGGTTGGAAAGGACCTCCAAGATCATCAAGTCCAACCTTTGGTCCAACTCCAGTCCATTTACTAGATCGTGGCACTCAATGCCACGTCCAATCTCAGTTTAAAAACCTCCAGGGATGGTGAATCCACTACCTC
>VWZD01005303.1:21792-41205 GCA_013396695.1 Sakesphorus luctuosus
CATCCCATTGGAATCAGCCCATCTCTCAAGTCTATCCAGATCCTTCTGCAGAGCCCTCCTGCCTTCCAGCAGGTCAACACTCCCTCCCAACTTGTCATCAGCAAATTCTGCTGATGATGGACTCAATCCCCTCATCTAAATCATCAATAAAGATATTAAAAAGGACTGGACCCAACACTGACCACTAGGGAACACTACTAGTGACCGGCTGTCAGCTGGATGCAGCTCCGTTCACCAACACCACTTGTCCAAGCCATGGGCTACCAGCTTTTCCAGGAGTATATTATGGGAGACCATGTCAAAGGCCTTGCTGAAGTCTAGATAGACCACATCCACAGCCTTACCGTAATCCACCTCATCACTGTATTGAGCAAAGGTGTCCAGATGCTGGCACTGGGGGATTGCAGGGTATGTCTTGGTGAGTAGTGGCCAAGGCTGTCCCGTGCTGGCTGGAGACAGTTCCAGCCAGCTCCAATTGACTCAGTGCAGGACAAGGCTAGGTACCACAGCCAATGTAGTGAAGCCTCAGGGAAATATATTTAAGAAAAGGTAGAAAATATTGCACAAAATTAAGAGGATTTTAAAAAACCCAAAAGGCTGAGAAACAGTCATGTGAACATTAAGAAGGACCTCAGATTTTGCTGGAAGGTACATCAAGGAATATGGATTCCACAGAGCTAACAAGAAACAGTCAATTTGGCTTCACAAAGAGCATATTGTGTCTGACTCATCTGGTGGTCTCTTACAATGGAGTGACTACATTGGTGGAATTGAAGAGAAATTTATGTCATCTACCTGGATTTCTGTAACTTGATGGCCACATCCAAAGAATTGCAGTTATATGTCCAAATGAAGATCAGAAAAAAATTGCTGTCTCACAGGGGTCTGTACTGGGACTACTACTGTTCAATATTTTTATTAATTATGCAGACAGTGGGATTGAGTGCATCTTCAGCAGGTTTGGGGGTGACACTAATTTGAATGGTGCAGTTGATATATTTGAGGGAAGGAATGCTAACCAGTGGGATCTTGGACAGTTTGAGAAGTGGTTCACTGTGAACCTCAGGAAGAAGGTGAAACAGTGGAAGAAGTTGCCCAGAAAAATTGTGGGTGCCCCATCCCTGGAAGTGTACAAGGACAGATTGGAGGGACTTTTAGCAACTTGATTTAGTGAAAGATCTCCACAGCAGGGGTATTGGAATTGGATGATCTTTAACATCCCTTCCAATCCAAATCATTTCCCTGCAGTCTGCCAAGAGACTCTGGTGGAGCAGATAACCACACTACAGCCTTGGGAAAGACCCATGTGAAAATAGTGTAAGGAAGAAGGTGAGTCAGAGAGAAACTCCCATGAATTACCACAGTCCTCCATTCCCTATCCCCCCTGCACCACTTTAGAGAGAGAGAGGTAGAGGATTCAGGAATAAAGCTGTGGCTGGTAAGAACAGTGGGAGTGACAGAATATGTTTTGGAGTTTGGGAGTTGATTTTTTTTTCACTGTTTCTTACTTTCATCTTTTTTTAACTGGCAGTAATTTTTTTTTTCCCTTACTCAGGTGTTTTGCCTATCACGATAACTGCTAAGCAATCTCCCTTTTTCTATCTTGAGAGTAAAAAGTATTTTTAAAGTAATTTTAAAGGGGTTTTTTAAGTGTTGAATAGTAAAAACTCATTTTTCGTTTTTAATTGGGCAGGGATTTGGTCTACATGGAATTTTTTTAGCAGACAGTCTCAGAAGGAATAGTTTCATAAAGAAAATTTAGTGCAAAAAAGCTTGCTTTTGAAAGTTTCTGTAGAAGTTTTTGTGCCATTAAATGTTTTACTTCAAGTACATGACATGAAGTGTTGATAAGGGCTTTTCCTACAGCTGTTTTGTTTGTGTTTTTTGTCAAAGACATTCTTTTCTCATCCTTAAAGTTGTGTGTAGAGTTGTCAAAAAAATTTAAATTTGCTTCAAGTGGAAACAAGAAAAAGTGAGTGATTCAGTTGTTCATAAGAGGTGTTAATACATGGTGAAGGTATACTAAAGATGGTTATTAAAGCATTTTATTAAACTTGTTCTTTGTCCAATGCCTTTCAGCTTGTCAGGAGAAATCATTGCTACAGTTGTTTTCATTTTAAGAATGAAACAAAAGGATGAGGGATTAGAGAATAAAATCCTGCGGGAATGTATCTTTTAGTTACTTTATTGATGTTACTGCTGTCTGCTGTGTGATGCAGCAGATGTAAATCTGCTGGTGGTATGTTTTTTACCAATTTATGGAAGTAATCACTAAACCAGACAGTCTTAAATAATACTTTCCTTTCTGTCTTTTTAGTGTAATGTATAGATAATAAAATCCCTGCTGAACATTCTCAAGCAGAAATATATAATAAATATATCAATCATGGCATTATCTGAAACAGTCCTTCACATATGATATGTGTTAGGAAACAAATTATGATATAAATTATTTTTGTATTACTTATGTCCTTATGTACAAGAATCATCAACACTAACTACTAAAAGTAACATAACACATAATGTTGGTAGACATCCATTCTCACCCATTTGGAACTGCATGTCACTGCTTCAATAGATAATGAATGGGTTATAAAACCTACATATTGAGAAAATATTTTTTATAAAATACAGTAGCCTTTCCAGTTCTTTTTTTTTAATAATATTTTCAAAAAATAGATACGCTGAGGAATATGAAATACAGGCCATGGAAAGCTCACGGTTCAGTGAGGTTCCGATCTCACAGTGGGTCATGACTGAATCTCACTGTGTCTAGTAGCTCTGGAAAGTAAGAGGTAGTCATGATTTTACTCAACTCTCAAGGAGACATTAAGTTCCCTTCATTCAGAACCATATGGACAATTAGCAAAAAGTCCATCTCCCTCTGTGAAAGAAGTAGGTTGATACAATAAAATTCTGTTTCTCAGCTTGTGGTCAAGGAAGTACGACACAATTATTTGGATCCTATGTGTTCTTACTGAAACTGTCGCTTTTAATGTTCATCACATCTAGTTGTATGAAGACTCAGTTTCAGCCTTTGAAGAAGTGTTCCTATGCAAAATTTGGCACGTGGCATGTTTTATAGTCTGAATGTTGGTCAAGCTGTGGATTTAAAAAAAAGGTAGCTGTTGTAGTTTTGAATTATAATGTAAATTCTCTCTCTGCCACTAACTGCCATCAGTTAACAAAAAAAGTAGTAACTGGTACTGGCTTCTTGATCATTTGGGTGGGGGGCAGACTGTCTCTTTTGGTTTTTTTGGAGACATTCCATTTCTTAGCTTGGCTGAACTCAGGAGCGGTGTGTGTGTGATGCAGTAGAGGAGAAGCCGTTTTCTCCTGCTCCTGGCTGCTGCTGTTGTTTGGTGAGCTGGTTCCTCTCTCCTTGCTATGGCTGTTCTCCTGGTTCGGACTGGGGTCCTGGTCACCTCTCCAGTCTCACCACTGCCTGCAGTGTAGTGGCCTTCCCACCCTGGCTGCAGCAGCAACCCGAGAGAGAGAAAAGGCACAGCTGCTTCCCGGGGCACTCTGCGGCTCTCCGCTTCTAGCTTTCCTTCTTCGTTTGGGACAAGGGACATAGAGGGAGAGACAGAATTCACCTGAGTGCTCACTGCTCGTCTCTGTCTCGCTGGAGAGAGACTGGGAGATCACCCTGCAGCCAACCACAGTGTGACACAGACACTGCCCATAAGTATAACTTTTCTCCAGGAGGAAACCTGCTGGTCTGGGGGTTGCTCTCTTTTGGTTTTGTTTGGTTTGGTTTGGTTTTTTCCTGTGGTGTTGTGGAAGCAGTTTGCTCTGGTCTGTTTACAGTTCTATTCCGTTTACAGTTATATCTATACCAACATATACATATACATATATATATATATATATTAAGAACAGTTATCCTTCTTATATCCATTTTCTGATTAAAGTTCCTTTTCTTAAATTTGATAAAGAATGATGTGATTATTGTGGAGGAATCCCCTCCTCCATTTGTGGGTAAACATTTTGGTTTTTCCCCTCAAACCTAAGACAGTAGCTTTGAAATTAATTAATGTAGACTTAATAATTAAAACAGCAGTATCAGCACCCAGTAATTTCTGCTACATTAGTTAGTTCACACAGTTTAGTTTATCTGAATTAATTAATTCTCCTTTCAGCACTTGCATTTATTTTCAAGGTAACTGCTGTTCTGAACTATTCAGCCATCCAAGTGAAAAGAATTCAGTATGGTACTAGGGAATTATATCGTGCTTCTCTTTTTATCTTAAGAGCCTCTAAGGGTATGTGGTGGTTGTAATGGGAAAAAGTGTGACATTGCAATGGTAAAAGTTTGACTTTTCCTAATATAATGACACTTTTTAGGACATATTTATTTGGTTATGTACAGTACATTGCATCTTGTATGACACATAAAAAGCTCTGTCTGTTTTGTTTAGCAAAAACATAACAGTATTAATCTCTATATAACTCCAGATTCATAAATCCAAATCCTTATTTTTCATAACTGAAATGAATGTAAGGAGAGTGAGATCTTGGCCATCCTTCATGTCCCATCTCTTTAGGACAGCCAGGGCCATGGCACTGAGCACAAACTACAACAGCATTGACGTATTTCCACAGCAAAACTCACATGTCTCCCCCCCACTAAAAATATTCAAAAAAACCCCAAGTAAACTCAGAAAAATCAAAAATATAAATCTACTGTTATTATGCTAAGCAATAAGTAGATATATCGGGGTTAGTATTATGATAAGACATGGAATCTTTAAAAGAGCTTAATGGACTAAAGATAGAAAGTATGTCAAAGCCTCTGTGCAGCAAGTTTTCATTGATATTGCCATGAACAGTTTTTGAAGGGTTCAATTACAGAAAAGTCAGAAACAAAAAATCTTGTGATTCTAATTCACAAAAAAAATCTCATTAACCAATAATTTCTGACTGAGCCCAGGAAAGAAGAGAAAATTGAAATTAAGTTGTTTTGGGGTTTTTTTGTTTGATTATTTTGTGGTTTTTTGTTTTGTTTTGGTTTGGTTTTTTTAATCTTGTTTAAACAGATTGTTCTGGTCACCAAAAATAAATTTAAAAACGGGCATCAAAATATAAGCTCTTTGAAAAAAAAGAGGCAAAGAATAGAAAGCAAGATGACATGGAAAGACAACTAGTATGAGCAGTCACAGTGTTCATTGCAGACCTAGAAATAAAATGTTGGTCTTCTAAACTCTTACTTAGACATCTATTTACAACTTCGAAATACTTTCAAAATTGCTAACATGATACATCTTTCAAAGCAACTTTGAAAAATTGTCTAAAATTTTAACAGCCAGTAATATATAGTATTTTCACATGTTTATTATACTAATATTTCTGGTAAGCAAACATGATATTTTTCTTACTGTACCGACTTACTAAAATATATATATATATAAGGAAAAAGCAACCCAAACTGAAATATATGTCTCAAATATAATGCCTCAAATGCACTCCAGATTGCAGAAAAATAAATATCTGTATTTTTTACAAAATTCTAATAACAGTTCTTTTACCTGTTTTTGCTGGTTTTAATTTTTTTTTTCCAAACCATGTAACTAACAGGTTAAATTATTTTTTGAGCTTGTCCTTAATTAAGTATAAAAGCACTTCCAGATGTAATGATTATGTTTAATCTTTTATGTTAAAGAGAGAAAGTAATCTAAAAGACAACAGTAAATAATTGTTTTTCTACCTTGGTTTAAGTACATATTATCAGTGTTATTGAATAATATAGATAAATAGCAGAAGAAAGCAGAAAAAAGCTCACATTATCCAAATAAGTATTTCTTGATAAGAATAATACCTTACTCAGGAAGCCAGTATCATTTTTAGTAGATGGAGGGTTAACAATTTAAAAACACTCCTAAGGAGTGAATGTAATTGTTCCTTTGTGACTCTTGCAAAATGTTTTCCTTGAGTGGTATTTAAAATAAATTGCACAGTCTAACCTTAAAGAAAGGACAGGGTACTCTGGTGCTGAAGAGTGTGTTTTCTTGTTATGTTCCAGTTTTGTTTGAAGAATCTATATCAATAACAGGTTCACATAATTGACCTTGCACTCTAGTGAGGAAACATATTCTAATTTCACACTGTTGATAGAAAAGACCAGTTAGGTCACTAAGGTCACAGATCTTTGAACCATCCTTTCTTTGTGTATCTTTTTTATTCTCCCAACAAGCTTATCCACAAAGCCCCATTTATCAAGAAACATCCTATCAGTGTGAGCTGGAGGTCTGAAAGTAATTTCCAGGATAGCCAAAAGGAGTTGAGATGCTGGCAAGTACCATGCAGCCACTCCCTCACCAACAACCCCCAACCCCATGACCAACCTCCTGCCCCCAGTGATGAGGAGACTTAGAAATAAAAAGTGAACCTCATGTTTTGAGATAAGAACATCTTAATAATTGAAACAAAATTAAAAAGCAATGATTTTAATAATTGTATTGAAAAGGAAAAAGAGGAATAAACCCAAGAGAAACAAGTCATGCACGATCCAATTGCTCACCAGCTGCTGAGTGATGTTCAGCCCGACCCCAAGCAGCAATCATCCCTTGCCAGTCATGTGTCCCCACTTTATATTCTGAACATGATGTTCTATGGTATGGAATAAGTGGGGGATGCTGTCTGGTTTCAGCTGGGATAGAGTTCATTTTTTCTCATTAGCTAGTATGAGAATAACATTGGTTGTTGCTAGGGACTGCTTACCCAACATCATGGGCTTTTGTTTCTTATGATCTGGCAGTGAGCAGATGCACAAGAAGCTGGAAGTAAGCATAGACAGGACAGCTGACCCAAACTGGGCAAAGGGAAGTGAAGAAATTATTTCCATAGATGAAGCATAGGGCTATTATATAGAATAACCATAAGAAAGTCCTCATACTCAGTTTTGCTCCACTTTATCCCTCAGCAACCATTAGATTCTATCCAAAACACTGAATTTTTAGCTTCTCTTAACCTCCAGAAAAATCCAGGTTGGGAGACACTAGCACTTTAATATAGGAGGTCATTCCAACTTTAGATCAGCTAATTATTCCCACACGAAGTTGTCCTTTGCAGAGGTTGTTATCTAACCCAAGGTACACTGAATTCTGTGTGCCCAAGCTGAAATTCAGTGAAGGAGTGTAGTTAGCAATTTCACACATCAGATTTTGAAGGATCCCAAGTGATCATAGTCATAACATTTAACTGTTCCTACAGTGGTATGCAAATCTGGTAATTCAGCAAGTGTAAAATTGTGTGCTGTGGCATGGCCCATTATTGCCCTGAAAATCAGAGATTGTATTCACATAGTATTAAGGCAGGAAAACAATTTCAAGTCAGCAGTGCAAGCTACTCCAAGCCACCTGCCAATCCCAACTAGCTACTGTTAGACAGCTAAGCTTCTCAGAGGCACCTGTATCACTACAGAATTCCCTAGAAGAAGATGTATAACTGTTTCAGTCAGATGCAATATGCCTAACCCATTTGAAACTGCAGAAAGCACAGTGATGATCTGTAGTGAATAATACCATAGAGTTGAATTTCCTATAAGGGTATTCTCTGAGGGTCACTTGGCTGTGGATTTAGTATTTAAAACATAGCCAAGGCATGTATTTGAATTTAAGACCACACCCATGCAACAAGATTCATGTTGCATAGCCTGAGTGCTACCATAACAAATTTTATAACACATTCCTAACGTGTTATGACAACTGAAGATTAATAGCTTCACTACAACGTCATGACAAGACACTATCATTGTCATGAAGTTTAACACAGCCAGACAACTAACTAGTAAATACCTGGTTTAGTATATATCTTAGTCCAGAAAAGGCTGACACCTTGTGCTGATTTAGAGGTAAACCAGCAGGAGAAATGAACTCAACACAAGAGAGATTATGAGTCAGAGCCACAATTTAATAATAATAATACAGTAAATACCCTGACGAGAAGGGGAATTGCTGTCAACTCCCAGAACCCAGCAGTGTAACCCAGTGCCCTGGGGTACAAACCCAAAGGGGTTTGTTAGCCCTTGTGTGAGACCTGTGTGGTTCCCCCAAGTCCAAAGCAAAACGAAGTGAAAAAACCTGTTGGTACAGGTGATGGCTGTGGTCTGGTCCGGAGTGGTGGTCTCCTCCTGTCAAGGTCCTGCTGCTCCTCTGGGTCCAACAAAAGGGTCACAGGTCTCTTACCTACCCCTTTTTGTACCTTCAGGGAGCATCCAGTCCCTCCCCTGGGGCGGGGACTCACACAATGGGTGATTAACTCTGTGAGTCATGGGCTATTTTTGGACTGTTGATGGCCCATTAGCACCTACGCCCCCTCAGACTGGGAGGGGAGGTGCTAACGACTCCCTGGGAAGCTGCTGCAAATGGGCCATTGACCTTGGGAATGAATAGATGGGGGTAGAATACATAGCTTTGGTCCCCCCACACAGTGACAACTGGTCTCACCTGCTGAACTAGGACACACCTTCAATGCTTGACAGATCTTTCTAGATTCACTTGTCTTACACCTCCTTAAGAGATATTAAAATGTCATATAATCTTGCAACAAGTTCTTTAAATTCTTATGTCACTAGTATAGCATAGTTCAATGTATCTTTGTATTTTTTAAAACTTTCTGCATGCAGATATATCCCTATATATCTATGGATATATATCACACTATATATTACTAGATAGCAACTGTTTAAATACCTAAACATTATATAATAATATATAATGGCCAATCTTCGCCAACGAAGATTTGGGAAGGGCGCTCCCCACGTGGATGTGCCCTTCGAGCCTGCACAGTGGATTTTTTAGGTGAGGCACAGTGTGCTCAGAACTGGCCCCACCGTTTCAGTCCTAAGGTTCATTTGCCACGGCCGAGCGAGCTTGGACAGTGACAGCGAAGTCCTTGGGACTATCTACAGCACCCGGTACTGAATGGGGCTGACCCTGCTTCGCATCCGAGATCTGACGGGATCGGATGGCAAGGAGGCATTGAACTGCTGGGGACAGTCCGCACACTGAGACTCGAACTCGCGACCTTCGGATTCGGAGACCAGAGTGCTCTCCACTACACCACAGGACCGCCCACTTAAACATTAACAATGCCGTCATACATTCAAAGTAGACATATGATTTTTTTTTCAGAGAATATTAAATTCTTCCCCATTCCTATAGATTTTGTGGGTATTTTATATAAAATGTGTTAAATTAATCACTAAATAAGACACAGTCTCTGTTACTGTTTGTGTGAAATTTAGAGCCACCACTGCTTTTTCTTTCTCGGTTTTGTTTGTTTGTTTGTTTTGATTTTTTTTATTTGTTTTTTCTTTGTTTTTGTTTTTTGGGGGGTTTGGTGGGTTTTTTGGTGTTTTGGTTTGGTTTGAGTTTTTGTTTGTTTGTTTGTTTGTTTGTTTGTTTTTAACTTAGCACTATAACCCCTGAAAAGAGAAGAGAAATTTGTCATGGAAATGTCAGAACTTCAACAACTGAAACTCTGTGACATTGTTATGTAAGAATTAAATGTGCTATCTCTGCACTGGGGAAAGCAGAATTCCCAGCAGGGAGTTTCAGCTATATGACTATCAGTTGTTGGAGAATGTTCATTAATGATCTGAGAATTATTATTCACAAACTCTTTCACCAGATCCTCTCATCAATCCAGAATCTTAAAAACCTCATTTGTATCAGCAGGCCATTGAGATAAAACTACATTTCTTAGGGCAAAGGTTTTATATACCATAAAGTGGATGAACACATTTCTCTGAAATTGTGCTGGTTTAAAGGTAAGCCGGCAGGAACAATGAACCCAGCTCCAGAGAGATTATAAGTTAAAGTTACAATTTAATAAAAATATTACAATAAATGCAATGACACAAAGAGAAATTGGTTTTGCCCCACAAAATCCAGAAGTATAACCCAGCACCCTGGGGCACAAACAGAAGGGTGTTTGTTAGCCCCTGTGCTGAACCCCATGTGGTTCCCCTGAGTCCAAAATAAAAGGAAAAGAAAAACCTGTTGGTGCAGATGATGGTCGCAGTCTAGTCGATAGTGTGGTCACAGTTCTGTCAAGGTTCTGGTCCTCCTCTGGATCCAACAAGTGGTCCCCAGAGGTTTCCAAACCCCAAGATTGTATACCCTTAGGAGCATGAGGGAGCACCCAGTACCTCCCCCAGGGTGGGAAGTTCCACAATGGGTGATCTAACTCTGTGAGTCATGGGGTATTTTTTGAAATTGTTGGTGGCCCATCAGCAGACACATCCTCTCAGTCTGGGTGTGAAGGTGCTAATGACTTCCTGGAGGGGAGTTACCACAGCTCCTATCTGACAGGTTTCTTTAACACCCAGTTTACATCCTGAGGGGTCAAGTGTGCCCTGGACAGCTGCTGCAAATGGTCCACTGTTAACAGTTCATGGGAAATTACATGGAGGGTTTAGAATATACAGCTTTGGTCACACCTACACAATGGTAAACCGGTTCCACTTGTTGAACTAGGACAGAAACTAAGGCAATTTTCAGTGTCATCTTTTCCACATTAAGACATTTGTGTAGTTCACAAGGGCTAAAGCAGTTTGTGTTAAATCACAATAAATGGATGCAGTTTGCAATATCTGCACCAAGATTTTTTACTAATTTTTTTCAGTAAAGAATCAGTAAAAGCAATATGTACAGTTTCATTTCTAAATATTAGAATTGCTTATGTCTATAATAGAATGCAGAATTCCTACCTGACTACTGAAATTTTTTATTCTAGGCAATATGTAAATAATGGAAGATGAGACAGTATAAAAATAAGAGTGTTTACCCTTCACCACTTGTAGAAGCAGAAGAAATGATCAGTGGGTTAGTTTTCTTCATTTGAGAGAAATTATTCTTTGTACATGGTCTTTTATACTGCTGCTATTGAAATCCCTAGAGACAACACCATGGGAAGGGTTCAGGTGAATCTGTGTCATTTAATTTAAACTCAACAGAACTTATTTGTAAGGTCATTCAAAGTGTTTAAGCCAAGGTAATAGCATTCCTGATTCACACCTGTCATGTCTAAAATATCCAAGGAGAACAAAAAAATATGTTGGCACAGATAGGGAAGTGTCTTCTTTATCTTTCAGCATTCCAAAAGCAAAATTGAATGGAAATTAATACTTTATCCTCCAAAAACTATGATTATTTCAGTTATCTTGTATTTGTACTCTTGATTTTTCTCAGGGCCCTGAAAGACACTGGATTATTATGTTAATTATTGGCTCAGACCAGCTCAAGTGTGTATGTGTGTGCTGGTGGGGAAAGGGACAGGTCAAATTTCACCCTATCCTATGCCCCAGCCCCTTGGAGTCTCCTTATGCAACCCCTGGAGCAGCTGTCAGTAAAAAGAATCCTGGAAGCACCACCCACACCACCCTCCAGAGCCCCTGACCCAGTCCCAGACTGGCCAGCACACCAGAAGTCCTGTTTGAGGTTGGAGGCTGAGGGCAAAGTGGGGCCAAAGCAAATAAAAGCAGCAACACATGCTCTCAGTGTTTGTTTGGACCCTGCCATCTTCCTGGACTCCTAGTAGCTTTATCTAGAAGTGGTATCTGTAATTCTCTTTTTTTGTCTCTTTCTTTACTTCGTCTCCTTATCTTCTTCCTTAATATTTTGGTTAGCTTAGAAACTGGATAGCTTGGAGATTTCATTAATCTGTATGTGTTAGCAAGTCCTAAATCAATGCTTTGTGGAATGTTTTATTTCAGCTGAATGTTACCCTTCAAACTTTTGCCAAGTTCCCTTATTTTCTAAAGTTTCCCAGTAAAAGTACCTCTTCAGAAAACATGTGCAGTGTTTCTCACTTGTGCTCTCTCTTAAGGTTTTAAAAGAATGAAGGCTCTTCTAATAACTTTGGTGGGCAAAATAATTGGACGCCTCTGTATTTTTAAAATAAAACCTCTTCAGTGACCTTGTAGTTCAGGTGCTGGAGTCTTACAGGGCTAATGGGGAATTACTTAGTGCAATAGTTAGCTCTCATAAAACAAATATAATTTTGCACAAAAACAAACCTATAAAGCCTACTAGAAAACAAGAGATTAAACTAAATTTCCTTAAACAGACAATATCTCAGAAACTTAATCACTCTTAACAAATCTGTATAGATAGGACTGAAAGAGTTGGTTGTCTTGGTCAGAGTCCTACATAATTTCTTCAACTGAGTATGTTCTAGTCTACCTGTAACCCAGCATTGCCTCTTAATGCAGTTCCAGGCTCTTAGTGTTACCATACTTCCAGAACATTATAAAGGATAAAATGTTATTCCCATTGTCTGTAAAGCTGTGAAGAAATTAACTTTATTAATTGCATTAATTACCCCTTCAGTGACACTTTCCACTTGAAAATATCCTTTGTTCAAACCATTTAGGCAGAAATACTATTGGAAGAAAATTTAAAAACAAACAAACAAACAAAAAAATAAAAACCCCCACAACCCTGTCATAAACAGCAATTGCACAATAGTCTGTGAATATTCTATGCTTCCAAAGATCTGCAACTAAAATTTATAAAAGATCTACTTGAAGTTAAGAGCCATGAAAGCAGACAAAAATTCTAATCTAAGCTTTGGTTTTCAGATATGAGGTTCCTGGGCATCAAATGTGGTCCTCAGAAGTAGTTTATGTACCAAAAATTCAAGTCTATAATCCTCAAAACATCCTAAGAAGAGCTTTCGGACATGTAAGCTTGCCCAGGAAATTTCTCAAGATGCATTGCAAGCTGCTGCCATGAAGAACCAGGACTGTTGCCATCCTGGCACGGCTGAGCTACTATGAACTTGTTTGATACTTAGCCTCATTAGCAATCTGCATAGGTCTGCTTTCTTCAAGGCCTCAGTTGGAATGGAATACACTCTTTAGTACAACTACAACACACTAAAAAGTCAGGTCAACATAACATTCAGTAGACATTGCTAGTTTCATTGAAAAATGTGGAAATGAGGATTGAGAAAAAAGGAAAGATACAGTTACCTTTATTAAATATCATATTTGTACTCATTTAGAAACTGGGAGGTGCAGCCTTAATATCCCTCTTAACACAAAGAACTTCAAGCTCAGGTATCCTATCCCAGTCTTCAAGGTAAGTTCATTACACGCTTCTGAGCAACCTGTGCTGATGTAAAGTAAAAAAAAAACCAAAAAACAAAAACAAAAAAACCCCACAAAAATAAAACCAAACTCTTATGCTGTTCATTTAAATTATAAAGCTTTCAAAATAAAATAACAATCAGTTTTCTTTACTGGTCACACAGACTGACTGGAAGACCAAAGAAATATATGGTTGGTTCCAAATAAGAACTTAGTTGTCAGTAGCTTTGATAATTTTGACAAATCAACATTTCCCCCTCTTTTTTTTTTCCTTAAAATTTTATAGTTGTATGGTTGTTTTCTAATTGCTTCAACTGACAAAGAAACGTGTACTTTTCTAATTCTGAACAAGAATCTTGCATAACCTGTATCTCGACTTTTTGTGGCCTACTGGTACCATGTAGAAAAACAAACTATTCAAGAACTATACAGATTGATATATTCTTATTCTGCTTCCTAGGCACCTACTGTTAAACACATTTAGTACCATGATACTGGTCTAAAGATGTGGTACACCTGTTCCTAATGTTTTATGGAAAATACTTTTCCTCTCTCTGAAAGCATATATTAATGCACCACTCCTAGTATACAAAGGATAGCATTCATAGGAGCAAGAATGTGGGGTACTACTATTGTTTGTGATTAATTTATGTGGAAATTATAGGTATATTCTATTCAGTGGGAATTTATTTTATACCTCTCCATCTACAGTAACTGTTCTATTTAATGTAGCTTTCTCCATCAGAGAGAACTGGAACTGAAATTCTATCTGAATGGATTCTGTCATGATTTACCCCACTTTTAGTTTAAACTTTACCTGGCCCTGTCACTGTAATCCCATTTCCCCGGAAACATCGATAAACATTTTTGCTTTAATGAGTCCACATCATAGTTTAAAAACATTTTTCTCCTTTAACCATTGGTGTAATGCCTTTTGAATTGACAATCAATGTTTTTATATTTATAAATTTACAGTTAAAAATTAGTTGTTGCTTATGAGAAGCATCTGTTCTGCCTATATTTTGCATAACTGTAATTGGGATAATGTTTGCTAACGGAGAAAGACAGGGTGGATTACAGCAAAGAAATTCTGAGACTATACTAGCTGTCAAACTGAATTATAAACCAGTTTTCAGTGTCATTGATCATTATATGGAACTCCTAAAACTAAGTAGAATCACTAGGAAACGCAACTAACCTAAGAAAAATGATACCTGTGTGCCCCTACCTTATTTTTGCCCTTCATCTGACATGGCAGAAAAGTCAATACTTTCTGTTTTGCACAAAAAAGGCAAGTTCATGGAGTATTAAGGTTCAGAATTTAGCATAAGTGATAAAGTGATAGATGATAAGTTTGTGTTAGCTACAAACATTGTCTAGTTCATTGATGATCCTCCACTTGCTGCTTCTTTCTGTGAGAAATCTTTGCAGTCTGCTTAGGTTTGTTTAAAGTCAAATTACAAGCTTAAGCCACTTATTCTAACTATATTTAATAAATTTATCTAGCTATCCATTAAGTTATTGATATATTTCCAGAATTTTCATAAGTGTGAGACACTGAAGTGGTTTGTGGCTTAAACTTAATTAAAATCATTTGACTTTTGTCCATTATAGCCAGTTGTGGAAAGAAGAAACTGCTCACTGAATCCTGCTAATTTGAACCATGAAAGGAACTTGAGAGAAGACAAAGGATGTACTATTATACATTATAATATGTATATTATCCTATGTATGTCTGTCCACTGGTGTGAGTGACTGGAATGCTGATGTCTCAGACACTAAAGAAGCAAGCTGGTGATGTGCAAAGTAACCAACCAGGTGCTGAGGGCCTGCACATCCAACACCTCAGGCTACAAACGGTATTAAACAAGATAAGAAAAGAGGCAAATCCTGCTAGGTGGGGGGCAGTATTTCCTTACACAAATGACTCAGCTGTGATAAGACCCCTCCTTTCAAACTACCAGAACCTTTCACATGTAGGTTGAAGATATTCATCTTTGCTGATGGGCCCTAACTGAGTCAACTGAACTGATGTAAGAGGCAGCTGTAACATCTTCAAAGATGTTAGAGACTCCTGAAATGTCCCATATTACATCATCCATTGTAAAACTCCTCACTCTAGGGAGGTACGGGGTGGGGTGGGGGAATTTCCATCTAGCCTAGGTCTAATCAAAGACAGAACTTGGACTTCACTCAACACTTGATTTTCTTCCCTATTCACATGAGACTTTCCTTACCACCCTGTGCTTCATTGACTTCTTCCTCAGCACACACTCATCCCTCATTATCTTGGACTTTGCTCACCAGCAGACTTCTTCCCTCACCACACGGGACTAACCTTACCACCATGCTTTTTCTGTCACCACCCTGGGCTTCCTTTGATGGATCCAGACTGCAACCATCATTTTAAGCAGACTGGGTCTCTCATCACTGAGAAGACCACAAGAATAGGAACAACTGGATGCTATTGGAATCCATGGAGTGGTGGGGTTTTTTTTCTATTTAATCTGTCTTTCTGTCACTCTCTTTCTCTCTCCCTTTCTCTCTTCTCTCTATTTCTATCTCTCTACCTCATATTTACTATTAGATAAAATCTGTACTATTGAATTTGGCATATGGTCTCATTTGCACCTTCATTCCGGCAGAGGCATCTCTCTAATAAAGAACCTGATCTTAAGTGTCAGGTTATTGACAATTTTTTAAAAAAATATTCATGCTGTTTATTTAACTTAAGAAAATATGCAGACATCAGTGACAGTATCTGTAAACAAATAATAGTAATGAAAAAAACAAAAGACGTCTTGGTGTTGGGAAACACTGAAATGCAGCCCTGAGGACCTGGTAAATTGCATATGCAGAATTTATTGTTGGAATTTATCATTAATGTGTTTTTCTCTGTACAGGTTTATTGCAAGATGTACAGCATCCCCTCCCCCCTGCATGTGGCTTCTACACCCTCTTCATTCATTCTCCCCACCATGTGTGGTCCTGTAGCGGCTATTGGTCAGTTATGGATGTTTCCTCATTTGTTATCTGGATTGTCAGTTATCCAGAG
Organism: Sakesphorus luctuosus; assembly: GCA_013396695.1. NCBI lineage: Eukaryota > Metazoa > Chordata > Aves > Passeriformes > Thamnophilidae > Sakesphorus > Sakesphorus luctuosus. The sequence continues at coordinate 37,944 of VWZD01005303.1, forward strand.
CCTTCCCCTCAGACCTTCTCCCTCTGTTCTCATTGGATGTTAACGGTTACCAACGCCTCTTTCACACAATCCCTCCTGAGGTTCCAACTCGTTCTAAGACCCTCCTCAAGCCTACCATTTTAAGGTCAGCTCCCCCATTGAATAAAGGCTTTTTGGTTTCACCCCCACGTTGGGTGTGGTGTGTTCTCTGAGAAGCTGTTCCCCCACAGTGAGTTTCTGTTATCTTGGGGCAATCATTCATTTAAAACAAAACAAAAAAAAAGAGGCGCTAAATCAAACGAGAGTTGGAAATGATACTAAGTAACATTTACTACTTCTAAATCAAGGGATTCTATTCATTTCTCTATGTCTTTACAGTACCCAAAGATGTCTCAGACATGGAGCTGGTAGACACTAAACATCATCATCTGAAAACCTGTTTTCTATGACTGAAAAAAGAACGACACTTATCCTGAATGGTGACAGATGTCTAGTTTGAACAGCTGAACTCAGCTCTAGCAGTTTGAAATATCTAAATATGAGCAACATGTCTAATTTCTCATTACAGAGCATCTCTTACCTATTATACTTCTGCAAACTGCTTCACAAGGCTTTCCACAATGACTTTTCAGTTAAGTATAATCAATTTTGTCTAAATAGGTGATTGATGCCACTAAGTATGAGATATAGGCTGAGAAGTAAGTAATGGGACCATATGTCATGCAAGTAGACTAGGAAGAAATGAATCACTAGTTACATCAGCACTGCCAAAAGAAATTATGAATTCAAAAAATTATCCAAACCAGAAACTGATATCCTATTGCCTTTACAGTATATTTCTGGCTAAGCAGGGAGTATTTTCAATTGTCCATCAATAGCCCAGTCTGAGACTGCCTAAAATGCTGTCTAACACGTAGACACATTATACTTACATCTTACAGGGATGATCCCACAGACAGATAGCTAGTCAATTTAAGATTGGTCCCTTCAGACCCATCAAAATATGTGGTGACTGATTAGCTAATCTTAGTGCTCACAGTGCAGACAGGACTGTAACAGGGACTATGATAAACAGGATCACTCATATAAAGTGTTTGTGCTGGATTGTCCCACAGTTCCACGAGGGCTAAATCTGAGTACTGGAATGAACAAAAATACAGTAGACAGAATGACAGATTTTGGTTCAAAAGGAATTTCAGGCATAGCCACTGGATATTCCTACTTCAAGCAGCTTCGCACAGCTTAAAACAAGGCTAAGTACAGATACTGTCAGATTTTTTTTATCACATTCATCTTCATGTGTGTTGGAAAAGGCAAAAATTGAATATAGAGAGGGAGGACTTCACTTTCTATAGTTAAACTAATGAAGAAAAAAACGTGAACAGTACTGTAAGTTACAGATACAGGCTGCCATTTCTAGTTCCAAATGAGGTATTTATAATAACTATAAATTCACAACTTTATGTCCAAATAAAACAAAACAGAGATAATTTTTCATCAAGTGAAGTGCTCCAGACTGCATAATCAAATTTGAGTATTTTTTCCATTTGCCTTATATTGAGTAGCCACATCTACACATTCATGCTCTTACCAGTACATGAAAGATACTCTGCTAGGATCTGTGCCAAGTTATTTTATGCAAAAGTGCTAAGTGAAACAGCTCATTTCTTCCCAGAAGTTTAATAATGATTGAGCTAATGATTTAAGCCTGCTTTATGCAGCCTTCTTGATTACTTGTTCTAGTAACATACTACTAAGCCCAGCTGTAGCTGGTAACTCAGACATAGAATCTTACACAAAGCTTCCTTTGTGATAAAGAAAATACCATTGAAACTGTGGTGGTCATAATCAACATTCTTCACTTAATACTGTAGAAACAAGAATGCTTTCCAAAACTCAAATATCCTTAGTAGGCAAAAATATGTGGTCAAGCAAAGGTACATGAAATCTTTCCAAGAATATGACCTAAATGGAATGACAGCAACAGTGAGTATTTCTGAGTTTACCTCTAGGTCCATGAGTACAAGTATCAGCAAAGAAACAAAAATGGCTAAGTGAAGAAGCCAGGTAGTAGCAGTAGAATTCAGGGTGGGGGGAAGGCTTTTGGGGAACTATATGTTTATCAGTAGAAAAGATACAGGAAATAAAAGGGATGTCCCTTTTTGTTTGTCATCTTGTGTTCATGAATAAAATAAAATTAAAACAAACAAACAAACAAACAAAAAGAAAAAACACCAAACTTTTTGTCTCTTTTATAAACAAACAAAATTGCATCAGGAAGTCATGATATAAATTAATCAAAATTTTTTTTTCTGCTGCAGAAAAAGCACTGACACTAGAACTATGACTAGTTGCTGAGGCCAAATGAGGTTGTATTATAGAGTACTTCCAAAACATTAAAAAAAAAAAGTCTAGATAGCTATAGAGAAGATGAATAGTAAAAGTTTAAAGTGTTCTGCTGAGATATCAAGCATCTTATTAAATTGAACTTCATTTCAAATGTAATTATTACTGTAGTGTATTTGCTGTATTTGGGTATTTTTGATTGGGAAAGGAGTTGGTAACCAGAAGTTTTACAGTGAAAGTGAAAGAACTTGAGAGGATCATGTAGTCTCTCCTGATGAACACATCAGCAGCAAAATTATTCTACCCTAGACACAGGACACAAATATTGTTAAGTACAACACTATTCTTGTTATGGTCTCTCTACTGTCCTCAAGGACTGTCATGTTTCTGACACCAATCTCTTTATATGTTGCTTTTTGTAACAAGTCTTTGTGCCCTTGTACACACTTAGTCTGTTCATCTGCATTCACAGCTATGCACTTTCAAGACTGGAGGGACACTCAAGGACAGTAGTTCTTTCTGAAGATCTAGTGCTATTTTAAGAATAAAGAGAGACTACATCGTTTCCTAAGAGTGCTGAGAATACTTGCACACTAGGATTCAAAAATGAAAATAAATGGATTTCTGCCTTTGACTTATTCTCAGTAAAATTTAAAATGTCTGAATTTTTGAACAGTAAACTCTTATATTTATCTATACTCTCATCTTGTGTTTTATACAAAATGCTATCATTCAGACTCTCTAAGGCACAGGGAATAAATTTTCCCCCAGGGAAATATTAGTACTAATAGAAAATATAGCTATATCATTGTTACTAACAATCTTTTATAGAAAACTGCGGTATGTGTTATGCTTTACAAAGACAAACATTCTGAGTTTTCAAGGTTACTTAAGCTAAGCAAAGGACAAAGCAAATTACTGCAAATCAAGGCACAGG
>VWZD01005308.1:0-11952 GCA_013396695.1 Sakesphorus luctuosus
TTGATTCTACAATTCTATGATTTTTGCATATCCATTTAATAAGGAAATTAAGTGCTGCTGAACATGCTTGTGTCTGTTGACTCGAAGAGCACCATAATGCTATGAATTTAGGGCAGACACTTGACTTTTAGATAACTACAATCAGGTGAGATGAACTTCATATTAAGTTTCTAGAACAAATTCACTGGATCGCCTCCTGAATAAGCCTAAAATATATCCAAATCATGGAACTTACATACAGGATTTTTTCATATGTATTTGAGATAGCCAGTTGTTTCTCACTGGAACTACACATAAAACTTCTATTAAACCTCTAAATACATGATTTTTGATCAACCTTGGGAATCAGGAGAAGTTCCATCTGACTAAAAATAGGCAAATGTTTCTGCAATTTTCAAGGTCAAGAAGGAGAATCCTGGAAACTACACGTCTGTCAGTCTCACTTCAGTGACTGGTAAAGTTATGGAAAAGATTATTCTGGGAGGTATTGAAAACACTTGAAAGACAATGCAGTCACTGGTCACAGCCAGCATGGCTTCATGAGAGGAAAGTCCTGCTTATCAAGCCTGATTTCCTTTTATGACAAGGTAATCCAGCCAGTTGATCAAGGGAAGCCAGTAGTTGTAATATTTTTGGATTTCAGTAAAGCTTTTGATACTGTCTCTTAACAGGATCCTTCTGGACAAACTATCCGGCACACAGCTGGATAAACACATCATGTGGTGGGTGACCAATTGGCTTACAGATCGAGCACAGAGGGCAACAATGAATGGTCGAATATCAGATTTGTCATCTGTTACTTATGGGGTTCCACAGGGCTCCATCTTGGGCCATGTGGTCTTCAACATCTTCATAAGTGATTTGGAGACAGGACTGGAATGGATACAAGGAAGTTCGCAGATGACACAAAACTGGGAGGAGCTGTTGACTCCCTTAAAGGCAGGGAGGCTCTGCAGAGAGATCTTGACAAATCAGCGGACTGGGCAATCACCAAAATAGTGAAGTTTAACAAGTGGAAGTGCTGGATTCTGCACCTGGGATGGGGCAACCCTGGATGTATGTACAGACTCGAAAATGCGATGCTGGAAAGCAGAACGAAGGAAAGGGTCCTGGTTGACGGCAAGTTGAGCATGAGTCAGCAGTGCCCTGGCTGCCAGGAGGACCAACCCTGTCCTGGGGGGCATTAGTCAAAGCATGACCAGCTGGTTGAAGGAGGGGATTGTCCCACTCTGCTCTGCACTGGGGGAGCCTCACCTTGAATATTGTGTGCAGTTTGGGGCACTACAATATAAGAAAGACATTAAGCCATAAGAGAGTGTCCAAAGGAGGTCAGCAAAGGTGGTGAAGGGCCTTGAGGGGAATCTGTATGAGGAGCAGCTAAGGGCACTTGGTCTGTTCACCCTGGAGAAGAGGAGACTCATGGGAGACCTCATTGCAGTTACAACTTCCTTGTGAGGAAAAGAGGAGGAGGAAATACTTATCTCTTGGCCATGATGACCAGTGACAGGATCTGAGGGAATGGCCTGAAGCTGTGTCAGGGGAGGTTTAGGCTGGATCTTAGAAAAAGGTTCTTCATCCGGAGGGTGGTTGGGCCCCCCAGAGCTGAACAGGCTCCCCAGGGAAACGGTCACAACACCAAGCCTGACAGAGTTCAAGATGCATTTAGATGATACTCTCAGGCACATGGTGTGACTCCTTGGGATGGTCCTGCAAAGGGCTAAGGGTTGGACTCAATGATCCTTGTTGGTTCCTTCCAAATCAGCATATTCTGTGATAAATAGTCTCTGTAGAATAGACCACATATTTTGCTGTTAAAATTGAATTTCTGTTATTAATCAAAAATCTCTTGCAAATCACATGAGCTTTAAGTTACATAACAGTTAAATTAAAACTGCAGCTCTTTTCCTTTGAGACACAGGACTAAAAAATTGATATGAAGTCTTGTCAAACAGAAAAATATTTTTATTTTCCTTGCCACCTGCAAAAGACTGCAATAGATCAATAAGCTCAGGATTGTCAGGGATTTGTCTTTCTTTTCTCTGAAGTTTGAAAGTCACTAAGAATGACAAGACTGAGTTCAGCATACCTTGTTCCTAAGTCTCCATCCACACCTTTTACTCCTGGGAACATCAGCCGGACTTTTCACAGTGTTACGGGTTTAGCCAGGTAGGCCTCAATTTAGGTTTTAAAGTTCAGATTAGGCCTAAAATCATCAGCTGACTTAAGCTGGGCTGGGCTAGCTAACAGCTGACTTCTTGTAGCCAATAATATTGTATTCCATACCATACTACATCATCTCAAAAGAAGCAAAATCCAGTGTGTGGGAGGGGCTGGGGCAGTTGCTTCCCAGCTGTGGTCTCAGCAAGACACACCATGCCATCCCAGGAGGGACGGGGAGGCCCAAGCCCACAGCACCGGCTCACCATCATGTTATCTTAGGGAAGTAAAATGTTTGTTCTTAGTTCTTCTCTTTGCTTAAGTCTGTCTTTGGAGAATTGACTTCTTTAGAATGATTTGTAGTTAGAATGGTAAAATCTGTGCTTACTGGGGAGTGGGAAGTTATATATAACTTGAATAAGTGTGTGTTATATTGTAGTTTTCTTTCAATTTTCTCTTTTCTGTATAAATACATGTAGTTAGTTTCAGCATAGACCTGGTTTAGAAGTTTTTTTTTTCCTCTCCCTGTTCTTTTTCTTGTGGCTGGTTGGCAGGGGAGGAACCCTTTTTCTCTGTTCTTGGGTAGTTGGCATTTTGCCAGCTCAACCCAAGACACACAGATATCACAGAACATTCTGAGTTGGAAGGGACCAACAAGAATCATTGAGCCCAAGTCTTAAGTAAAGGGTCTGTACAGGGACAAAACCCACAACCTTGGCGTTCCTAGCATCAGGTTCTAATCATCTCAACTTACCTTGCAGAGCTGTGCACCTTGAATAGAGCCTGGGAAGAGGAAAGAGGTCATAAGCAAAACATTTGAAATCCCATTATAATTGAATTAAATAGATTCAATAAATATAGTTTTGTAATCCAAAGTGTTTCATTTTAATAATTGTAAAAAATATTTTCCACAAGAGCTTTAATATTTTTAGTTATCACACTGAAGTGGAATGAAACATATGGCAAAGTAATAACCCATCAATTCTTGATGTACAAATTTTAGAAACCGTTCAAAAATGGCCCTTCCTCTAAAGAAATACACAGCCTCCTCTGAACTTAAAACTGACTGTGAAAACCATGATGACTGCAAGAAATGTTCTCTATATAGAATACAATGTCACCGAAAATTATACAATAATGATAAAAAATTTATAAAAATCACAAGTTGAATTACGATCTGACATCTTTTCCTATGCAGTTATGACTACATTTAGCATTATAACAGTTTCTCTAAGCCAAAAATAAATCCACATACAAGTTGGCCCTTCTCTAACATCAAGAATTAATATTTTGTTTTTCCTCTAAGAAATCAAGCATTTTTAAAAGGTAACATGAAAAATTAAATACTACTTCGATAAATCTTCTTCACAGAGAATATTCATGGGTAAAGTTATTTTTCTAGAAATTATTATTGGATTAATACAATTTAATTGAGTTATATTGCTTTCCAAAATCTCTGAACAAGCCAGTAAGTTTATCAGATATGTTTTCATAATATTCCTTTAAAAATATAACATTGCTATGATATTGCAAAAATATTAAGTCAAACTAAATTAAATCATTCATATTTTTAGAGAAAAACTGAATAGGACCGTGATAACTGAAGGGATGAACAGAGTACTAAAAACACTTTATTTAATTACCACAGTATTCTAGCTGCATCTTCGGACTCAGATTTATGCTGTGTACTTGCAAGGAAATAAAATTTTTGATTTTATTAAAAACTTGTCATTTTAGGGAAAAATAATATTAAATAACCCTAAACTCTGTAATGATTTTGAACATACATGACAATTATTTCATAACTTGAAGAGCTTTCCAAATCAACCATCTATTTTGAAGAATGTAAATAGCCTATAAATTCTCTAGCTTATTGTTGCAATTTACACTCCACATTGTACACCAGAGCACTATTTGAAGCGCCCACACAAATACATAAAGACTGATTTAATAAAGTTGGCTGTTCCAGGGCTAGTGTACCTTCTGAAGCTATTGAGGAGGTATTTTAACTGCAGAATTGAATAGATATCATCTCTCTCAGTCACAAAAGGCATAGCTCACTTCCTGCAAGGGAATCATTCATGTGAGTGTCAGGGTAAATTTCAGCAAAAGCTGCAGAGTCACTGCCCTCATATGAGAGAGAGGAGACATCTAAACAAATTGTCACATTCACAGCATCTAAATATTTTCAAAGTTTGCAGGTAGAATAAAAGAATTATAATTATTCTCTTGCTGGAATATGTTCACTGAATCAATGTATGCCTCTTAGCCTTTCTTCCAAACTCATTAAAGGATCACCAATTCTCTTCCATAATTTTCAAGCACTTAAAATTTACTACCAAGACAGTCCTTACTCTGCTGTGTTTTAGTTTAAACCATTGTCTTCTCAGCCTTCCTCTTCAAGGTAGAATAATGGTCTTACCAGTTACAATGAACATAAATATAGTGAGCTAATGGCAAGTGCCAGGATTGTAAGACATGTACAATCTGGTGCAGTGCAGTTTAGTAATAGTAGGTTTATATTTTAGTAAAATAGTATCTTTAGAGTAGTCAACAGTGTAGCAAAGGATTAAAAGGTTAATATAACTCTCTAAGCCTCTTTGTTTACTCCAACTCTGTTTGTTTAATAAAGGATCCACTTTCGAATTATATGTGAACGCTAATTTGCTGTCAAGGTTTAGCAACATTAAGCTAGAAGGATTCCCAGAAGATGTTATTTGGTTCTTTCATACAGACAAGGTAAGACCAACCATACTACCATATCTCAAAATTTTGAGAAAATTTCTCTATTTATTGAATTTTACAAGAATAACAAAGTCCATGAAAGAAAGAAAATTAACAAGGAGAAAGGTTTACTTACAAATACGTGTTTGGGTGCCCTGGCCAAATCCAATCCCCAAAGGACACCCCCAAAATCAAATTTCCCTCTCTTAAAGCCTTCTAAATCCCACACAGTCCACATAACAGAAAGGGCATTCCCTCACTTCTGGTTGGTTATGTTATGTTAAGAGGCAGGGTCTTGATCAAAATGGCAGCCTCCATGACTACCACTTGGTGGGGGGTTTTACTTCATTTACATACATTTTGCAATACCTGATTCCTGCTTGCATGCTTCCCTGGTACCTGCCCAGACATCTTCAGGAACCTTACAACTTCACAATACGACTATAGGTATTTGTCTACCATAGCTGTGAAGACTTACAGAGATAAAGCCTCATCACCATACCAAAAGAGTCTATACAAAGGTAGACTGTCTTTCTAGTTACAAAGTTTTCCCTAACACCTGGTCTGAATCTTAATCAGAATTCTACTATTCAACGGAATTCTACTATTTCTCTTATGAAGCTGAGACTACTTTCACATATATCTCCTCCACACTTTCTTCTGCAGTCTAAACAATCTTGAACCTGTTAGTGTTTCTGGAGGAATTTTTTTCTGCATGCCTAGCAGTTACTTCCTACTGTAACATTTCAGGTGATCCAGGTCACCCTCAGGGTGAAGTAACTGATTCTATACGAATGCCTTCCTTACTCATTTTGCATAGGACTAGGTGATATAATCACTTATCTCAAATTATTCTTAATTCTATTTTCCAGCACAATATTTGCCTTGTAAGATGTCAGTAAGGTGTCACATTCAATTTACAATCCAAACACCTCTGAACCATAGGCAGCTACAGTGCCAGTAGCTGTGTATCCCTGCCAAGGCTAAGGCTTAATGTTCGCCCATGTTAAATGCAAATTTATATTTTCCAGATTTCTCCACATCATGTGATTTCAAAACCTTTCAGCTAACACACCAGTAGAACATTTCTGACTCTTTGCACCTTCTAGTAGCAGCTGGCCATTAACAAAACTACTGAACAGCAGATGAGTCAGAATAACCCTTACAGAATTCCACTGAGTTCCCCTTCCATTTTCATAATGCCATGGAGTTATTTAAAATAACCCTCCAAGTAGGTTCCCAGTGAAACTGAAAGCTGTGATACAGTATTTTCATCTAGACCGTGTTGCCTGGTGTGTAAGACTACTTCATGGTTTATAAAAATGTATTTATGGAAGTTGTACCATAGGTCAGATCTTCTTGTTATGTATTTTTGACCACACTGAAGGTCTTGGCCCTGATTAGTGAATAAATAACTTGAAAACAAATTATGGGCAAACACAAAAGGAAGCAGATGGTATGCTTTATTTTTTCTCGTACTTGTTAACCACCCACCAGGGCAATGCTCTTGGGTCAGAATGGTCTGTGACAGACAAGAACAAAAGGGACCAGATGTTCCCTATAAATTGTTGTATTAAATTAATGCCAGCCTGAAATGTAACCAGCAATAGAGTCAATACTGCTGTGACACAAAAGAGAAAAAAATACTGTAACAGATGTTACTATTTTTCAAAGGATTTTTAATTATTATTTCGCACAGATCTAAACCTTAAGTAGAATGTTTCTGTTACTGTCCCCAAGTCATCCAAAGAGAAGTAGGTGCTTCTCAAAATTTTGCAGTTTCTGATCTGAACATAGGTCAAGAATAGAACAAGGTGGTGGAGTAACTAGACTCAGTCCTGGAGGCCATATTGGCAATTTAGTCTAATAATCCCAGGGGACTAATTTTCCACTCAGCCAAGGCTCAGCTCATGCACCAGAATATGGTCATGCTTCTGCCAGCTCTTAGGAAACCTTGCTCACAGCTAGGTCAAATATGTGTGCATGACATTGCATCACATGGTGTAGAAATACTAAGGAGAAAGAAGGTCAAAAGCTACATGTCTTGATTATAAACTAAAAGATTATCTGACCAAAGAAAGAACCTGAGTTACATAGAAAAGTAACCATCTAATTATCCCAGTCACTTTACATATATGTTAATTGCCTGGCAATGAGACAGCTATACATACTGTAGATGAATAAAGAGCCTACTTTAAAGGAAAACCCCAACCATGTCTCATTCTGAAGTAAATCCCTAGCAAGTGTAAAATGACATATCTACCTAACAGCCAAGATGCTGTGGCTGATTAAAACAGCTTCAGATGTGGTGCTGTAAGTTCTCTTCCATATGGCCTGCGGCCATGACCATTTGGTTTGTCTTATTTCTCTACATCTGCACTACCTTCTTTGTAGTGACAGGACAGGACCTTGTGTAGGGACAACTGATGATTGTCTGATGTGAGGTGAACCATGGGCACTGATAATAGGTATTCCTCAGATGAGAGTGACTTTAAAACATATATAAACTTAGAAAATTCAGTGGGATTCACATAGTAAGCAAAGGAAAAATGTGCAAAAAAAAAAAAAAAGCAGAAAAGCATGATGCTACATAACAAACATTTTAACAGGATTACTATTGACATGGCAGCAAGACAATTTAAGCATCTTGTAAGAACCCTTTGCAGAAACAAGCTGGTTCAAAAGAACAATTGTAGACATAATTCCAGTTGTTTGTATCAATACTAACATTACAGTGTAAAAGAAACAGAGTGTGTGCATAGTCCACTAGTACCCCAGAAGTTTATTTCTTGTACAGTGCAATGCTAGTAAAGGTAAGGCTATAGGTACAAGTTATGAGATGCCCCACTGTTAAATATGTCAATTCTTTTAAACAGAAAACCCTTACTAGAATCAAGGTTATGGTAGTAAAAGTGTAAATGCTACAAACCACAAATTTTCATAGGTGTATTCACTAGCATCTAGTCTACTTGCTTTTTTGTTAAAATCTTTAAAGGTTAAGGTTTAGTGCATTTCTAGCTTGTGTTTTCATTCTACAGAATGAAAACAAACAAAATGTAGCAAAATCCATTCATGTCTTTATTTTTAAATGTCACACAGGAAGCTATATTTGTTTTTATTTTAGAGAACTTTATCTAGAAGATACCTTTCTTGTCTTCTTGATTTTACTGAATATGTTAGACACATCAGAAGTCTTTTGGCCCTACTCACTCTGACAACATCAACAAACATAGCATCAAGACAGTATCAAAATAGGCCCTGTGAAATATGGTCCCTGAAGAAACATGACTCTGGAGGATGGAAAACGGAGTAGGCATGTGTCTGCAATTCCCCGTGTGAATAGGGGAAGAGATAATTGTGCTCATGGAAGGCATCTAGTACTCCCACACAGTGTCTCTTCAGTTTTATGTGACACCACAAACAACAAGTAGAAGTAAAAGTTGCACTCATTACAGGTTTTTGTTTTACTATGCTGCCATATACGAGAGGATGTTTTTAATATTTGATGATTGTTGTTTAATCTACAGGGTTTTATTACTATTCTATTTTACTACTGAAAAGTTAGCACCATAAGGCTTTCTAACCTGTATTGCATGGACTATCTTTTGTAGATGTAGAGAAATGGAGTCATAACTGCATTGGGCATTTCTTTGTAGAAACACTTACTACATTTAAATTTCTCAACAGTTACTAAATTCATGTCTTCCAACAATGCAAAAGGTCCTGAAATCCCTCTTAATCCCTTTCTTACAGTTAAAAAATACAAAAAATTTGGCATCATCGATTCCTTAGCAATGCATGTCTTCATTTCTACAGGCAAATCAGTATCTCTTTCATGCATAAAATGAAAGCAAGAAGAGATAAGCGGGAACATGGAGTTTATAGTGTGCATTCTATATTTAAAAGTATACATCTTATGCCTTCTGTTTAACCCTAAAGAATAAGATAGTTCCAGTCCACAGCCAGTGAGACACGTTCTTGTAGCAATAACCATCTCATTTCTTTAGTGAGATCACCTCCTCCCATCCTTTTTCCTTAATTACCTGTTGGCTTTTGCAGTAAAGCAGCATTTTTAGCTGCAGAGACACATTCCAATCAATGCCCAATATGAAACAATAACATGTTTTGGCAGCTGTGGCAAAACTTTTGTAAATATGTTTGACTTCTTCCAAACGGAAAGATAAATGTCTTACTCTATGTATGATGATAGAAGTTCTGATTAATCAAAAATGTAAATATTAAAATCTCAATCAAAAATATTGGTTATTCATGAAGTGCAGGGGAGAAAAGTGAATGTACAAAACCTGATTTACCATTGCTATTAAATTTCCTCAAGATGGCCAACTTACCACCATCTAAATAGGCCCCTCTCCTTCCAAATAGGTCCTAAAGCCCAAGGTGGTCTCAGAGTAATTTAGCAGACAAAAATAATGAAATTCAGACCACAGGATTTCCCTCTGTTGGACAAAATCAGGTGCAATCTGTAGTTTGCACCAGTTTTAACTTTTCATAATAACATTGTCCCTGGATATGTGCAGACATTCTGACTTAGAAGCAAGTTCTTCCAGTAATGCAGAATCAGTCTGAGTGCCTGACATTAGCACCTTCTCAAGATTTCATCAGCATTTATTTGACACTAGCTGAACTTTGTAAAGTAATTTTAGGTTTCCATTTCCTGGTTGGTGACTTCATACAATGAAAAAAATGGTTACAAAAACAGTAATCAAAATTACAGTGTAGATAAAACAGATGTTGGGCACATATTGACTGGGTTTACCTCGCTGGTGTAATATAAGCTTGAATTACTCTTTCAATTTTTCTTCTGCATTTATTTCTGCAAAATGTAGGAAAAGAACAAGTATTGCATAAATAAAGTAGAAATTACTTAACTATTTTGTCCTCCTACAAGATGAGAACATTCCAGTAGGTTCCATTTCTCACTCCTTACTGGTATTGCTATAAGAAAATGTCCAAATAATGCTAGCAACAGGATTAAGAAGATGAAGAAGGAATTTGCTGAGTGGAGAAGGATCTAAACACCCTCACTAGGTAACAGGAAAATAAATAGTAATTCCCTGCTCAACTATTTTTAGGAAGAGGTGGGGATGTCTAGGTGGGGAGTTCATGGCATTGTATATATAACCTAGGCAGTTTTGCTTTATGGCAGTCAGCTGTCACAGCAATGATATCCCAATATATACCCAGACAGATGCTACTTTATTACTGAACAAACTGTCTGTGTAGCAGCTCATATACAACAAGTCTAATCAGTGAAAATGTTACACCTGTGTAAGATGTTTCTTTCCAGATGTAGTAATTCTGTGGCTTTGTAGTAGTCTCTTATTTAATGATGCTGCTGGCTAGCAGAGGCTGTTGGGTAATCTTTCGACAGTCTAAACAGAACTCATTTCAGTGATAATGGAGCCAGATTCTTTCCATTGATGCACAGCTACAAGTCAACAAGTAATGGGCACAAACAGAACTACAGGAAGTTCTATTTTAAAAGAAACTTTTTTTTTTAAATGCTGAGAGGAGTGAAACATGGGAAATGGTTGCCCAGGGAAGTTGTGAAGACTCAAAAACCACCCACCTGAAGGACCCCCTGATCAACTTGTTCTAAGTAGCTCTACTTGAAGCAGGAAGATAGACCAGATATCTCCAGAGCTGCCTTCCAGCCTCAGCCATTCTGTGACACTGTGGTGTCCCTGATTTTTTTCCGTGCTTTTGCAACTCTTACATACTCTTCACTGTCTGCAGATAACAATTTATGCAGAAAATTACTTTAAACAAAATTAGTTAGTCTTGTGAGAGACCATTTCTATTTCAGAAACTGGAATATTATTCAGTGAATTCTCAGCAGACAAAAACTTCCGTGTGAAGATCATGTAAATCATAACTGGTGCTCAAGAAAAAATATGTTCATGGTTATATTAAACTGATGTAACATCAGCTACTCACCTAGAACCAGCTGAAGTGATTAATTTTGGTTTTAATAGAATTTGGGCTAGACACAACAGAGCAAATATTTACAAGTAGATGGGAATTAGTTCTGTTGATAAAATGGAAGACGAAAATTATGGTAGTTGATTTTCTTTTTTGGGATCATATTCAAGAGTGGTTTGGTATTTGATAGAAAAGTGTACAGAATCTTAGCCAAAAAAAAAAAGGCATTCTTTTTTATTCCAGTCATCTAATAGGATCCCTGTCCTAGCAACATTCTCATAACCATCAAAGTGATAATCACCTAATTTCCACTTCATTTAAAACCTATTTATGTGACTCTGAGATTTCTCTTAATTAAAGAATAAAGCCACTTTGAGGAACAAACCTGATCAAAGCAAGAAGCTGGACATGACAACTATAAAGTGGTCATCCAAATTTTATCAAAAGATCTATACATATATATAAATGTACTGTATTTTTTTAAATTAATATTTATAATCACAAAGAGTGATTTTTAACTACTGTTGGAAAAATTTCTGCAGAGTAAATTGTACTGTGATTCCATATATTGCCTCTAGTAAAGAAATATGGTATACGTTTGTCCCCAGATAATGCTAGACTAAGTGTTTACCAGTTAATTCATAGATAGTTAGTTTAGCTGTTAAACAAAGCTAAATTTATCTTGTTATGTAAGTGTTCTGATGCATGAATATTTTGTAAATTTGCTGCAAGTCAGAGTCTTGAATGTGTGCAAAAACATATCTAAAACTTTATGAAATAACATAATCTATGTAAATGCTGACAAATAATTGAGTAAAAAATGAAAATACAAGCAAATGCTTGATAGCAATGGGAAGAAAAGCAAAGTTAAATAACAGTGTAGAGTCTGCTTCGTTCTCACTTGGGAAGTGACAAAAACTGAACAAACTTAATAGTCAGTATATAGTATTTGCTGAGATGATCTGAAAATTAGGAACTTTGTTGTAAAAGTATGTCCTGTAAATCAATATTAAAAATGACAGAAAATTGGTAAAATGCATTAATGTGGCATAGAAACAGTCTGTGGGGCAGTAATTTATGTTGTCTTTTCCAAATTTTAGTTGATGTTGATAAACATTCAGTGACTTT
>VWZD01005310.1:9542-25760 GCA_013396695.1 Sakesphorus luctuosus
AGAGAAAACGAATGTTTTTTTTGGCTTGAGAAGTTAAGTATAAATCATAATATACTGACATACCTAGTGGAACAAATGGAAGGTATTCCTTAGTGCACTTGCTGTCTAGGTCCAACTTATTCTTAGTTAGACAAGATACATGATACAACACCCTGTTTATTTCAGCCTTCTACATAAAGCAATAGATGAGAGAACCATGCAAATAATTAAAAGCAAAATTCAGCCTCTATTGGAAATTCTTTTGCTATAAGGTACTCTTCTACCTCTTCCAGCTGTCTGTCTCATATATAGGAGACTTAGCACAGAGTTCCCAGTCAGCGTAAAGGAAGAAAGGAAAGGAGAAGCTGCTGACAGCACAGCTCCCAGCAAGGAATTGGGTCAGGCAGGTGTCTCATGTCCATCATCTTATCCTCTCCTTTAACCTGTGTTTCTGCTCATGTATGTACATATCTGCTCCTGTGAAAGGAAGAGACCTATTTCTTTTTCAGTAGTATGAATTAATTTCACAGAATTACTTCTTCTGCCTTCATAATAAGATCTGAAGCTGATATGTCAACACTAGCATACTGTTAAGGAGACAGGAAGTCTGTGATGGCTCGAAAAGGTACAGGGCAGACTTGAACTCTAACCCTACAGCTACAGATCAGGCAGAGACCATGTCCTGTGGTTTTATAATATGACACTCAAGTTTTAGCTTGATGTTGCTAAAAGCTTCGTAGGTCCTGAAAATAGGGGAGAGTATTTCCTGAGTCTTCTCCTGTTGGAGAACTCCGTGTAGTTGGCTATGTAACTTACTTCACCAGATAATTCACAAGCTTTTTTGCCATTCATGAGGCTTCAGTAGTGATATTGATACCAAGTTATTGCTTTCTATCTTTCAAGAAATAGTAATAGGAAGAAGACTGGAAACACAGGAGTGACCACAGGCTTCCCTTGCAGCCTCAATTTAAACAGCCTAAACCATATCAAACCAGGTTTTGTCAATATTCACTATACTAAAAGCTTTTTATAAAACTAAAGTCATTTAAGAAGGAAGTCTGTCTGTAACAGTAACCAACTGAAGGTGAAAGGCTCCCCAGCGAACACTTCACACTCAACATGGGGGTGAACCAGAAAGCATCTTATTAAAGAAAGTGCCGACTTACAAAAGGTTGGTTAGGGGAGGTACTTGGAGCTGGGTGGAAACTTAAAAGGAACTGGGTGAGAGGGGTGTTGGCAACCATTAAACATCCAATAAGAACAGAGTCCTGGAAAGAGGAAGGAAATGTGAGGGGAGGACTTTGGAACTTGGACGCAATAGGATGAGGGGAGGGGCAGAGTTGTTAACTGACAAACCGAACAGCCAATGGGGAAACAATCACAAAGTGATAGCAGAACTGACCAAAAGAGACTCTGGGTTTGGGGCAGGACGGGCAGAAGGGGCCGACACAGTTCCCGTGGCTCACTAGCATTGGCACAGGGACAGACCCTTCGAGAGGGGCCGCCCCCATCCGAACCCACCGGGCGGTGCCAGACCCTGCTGCGCAGCAGCAGCACTCCCTGCAGCGGCTGTGTTGGCAGCGTGGGGCAGGGGCTGTGCTCAGGAGATGGCCCCAATGCCTCAGTGGTGCTGCATTAGGGACAAATCAGAGGGGGAACACATGGGAGGGGAATGAATGTGGGATGTGGAAACTGGGGGAGTGTACAGAACTTTTCTGAACTCAGAACCACACAGGAAAACGCATTAACTTTAAACTCCAAGTCTCTCATGCATGCGGCTTATAGAATTCAGAGTGCCTTTCAGTGCTGTCTTTCTATGGGGTCCATTTCACAATATATTCCCACATAGCTGTACCTGTACTTACACATTCCTGTTCAAAGTCTATAGTTTTCATGGTTTAATAGGCAATTGGCTGGCTGGGAACATCCGAGTCATAAATCTAGGTAGGATACCTTTAGAGTCTTCTTACCTGTGCCTTTAGCCAAGCAGGGAAGCAGCCTCTTCCCTCATATTGTGCTCAAAGACAGTAGCCTCAGTGTTGCTTGCATTGATCCTCCTCTACCTTCACATCTGAAATAAGCTCTGAAACTAGTAGTGGAAAAAAAAATTTGAAACAGTGAAACAACCCTTAGTGACAACTGAAAGAAAAGAAGTTGTATCCTTATCTGCCTCTACAGTCACCTTCCTGTCCTCCAAACACTCATACCAGTTTCTGTATTTTTTTAAACCTGGGCAAAGGAGATGAAACATAGACCTCATAACTGTGTGCCTGGTCATTCTGTCTCTGCTTACAAACATATTCCTTTTAAACAAAGGAGCTAAGAACCTTCATATGTCTCAGGTATGGATGAATGGTCAAGAACTTTGGTTTTGAGACACAGAGTAGCAAGGGGAAATGTATAGCAAGCATACTGTGTGGATCAGCAATTCTCTGATCTCTTCCATTTTTTTTTTCTGCTCACTGCTCTTCACTGCTGCCAGAGCAGCATAAAAGCATCAAGCTCAGCTACTGCTTGAAAGCTTTCTGCAGAGTACAGATTTTTAGTCACACTGCATTAACCAGTGAAAGTGGAGTAGAACTGCCCTGTGCAGCAGCAAAAGAAACTTACTGTGGATTTTCCACCTTGCCAAACAATAGTGATTCGCTCAATTTGCATCCAAGCTAGGGTCTGCAAATGGTGGTGTAGTAGGTGGAGTGGAGTGCAAGCAATAGTGGAAATTTGAAGACAAACACCAGTATTGCTGTCAGATCCTGATCTTTGATTTGGGTTATATCAATTTTGATTTTTTCAGGGAGTCAGAAAGCAAGAAATCATACAAGATGGTTTATTTAACTTATTACATCTATTACTATTCATTGTATTGTACACTGAATCTGAACAGTCCATCCTTTATTCATTTGGACAGGCCATAAACTACTAAATCTACCCACTTTCCAGTGCAGTTGCCCAGTTGATGAGCTCCTAATTCTAGCATGTCCACATATTTCTCCAATATAGCTCTGATGCTATATCTGTTTCCTGGGTTTCCACCCAAGTTAATTCCAGAACCTACTTGAAGCTAAGGTACCCAAGTTATTAGTGCCTCATCTTCACAGCACTGGGTAACCCAGTACTTCTGAATTGATCCAGATGAAATGCGTGACTACACGTCTATTGAGTTAGACAATACAAGGTATGGAGCTCATCAGGCACAAAGGAACCTGCCTGCATGAAATTAACATGTCAAAATGTTTTGACCAAGTTTGAATTCAGAATGTGTTTTTGTATCAGATCAGTGTTTTGTGTGAGGCAGCTACAGCCTTTTTGTGTGATACATGGATATTCCTGACAGAAGTACTTAATTCACAAGTATTTCTTCCATTAATATATTTTTGTATCAAGAGACAGCTGTTAGATTTAAGCTCTAATTCAGTTGTTTCTTTAAACTGTGTCAAAAAATTCTTGATTTCTTTATCTCAACCTGCATTGGTCTAAATTCAGGGAAGCAGAATTTTGTGGTTTTCTATTTGGACAATGAAAAGTTTGTCCACTCTTCTCATTGCCAGGCAAAAAGCTGTATGTATCAGTTTTTAATACTTTTTTTGAAAATAATACTGCTGGCCTGTCTTCCTGAACTGCTCGACGAAAGTCATAACATTTTTTGGTCGCTCAGCAAACCTGTGGAGTACAGATATGGAACTACACAAGGGGATGACAGACACCTTCCAGCAACCTTGGATTACACACACATTGCTTACAGCAGTGATTTCCAGGACCCGGTGACCAGGGGCACAGTCTGAAGGAAATCTGATGGGCCATGTCCAGAAATACTGGTGCAGTCCCTGCCTAACTTACCATCCAAGTCAACATACCAAGTGGGTGTAACACACATGAGGCAGTCTAAGGCATGAGAAAGCGGGCATTGATACAAGTGTTAGCACACCAAACCTTCCTACTCACAGTGCTTTCACATTGAGGAGATGTCATCAAGGTTGTCAGGCTTGCAGTTGTGGCTGGCTTTTATATAAATATGGACTCACTAGCACAGGAGATTGCTCACATTACACACACACACACACACACACACACATACATGCAACCCATGAACCTCAGAAGAGAATAATACTTCACAGAGCAGTCTGCCCTACAGATTCTTAGGGTGGATACATGGGAGAAGTACATCAATTTTCTATTAATTCTGTTTCTATTGCCATTAAGAGCACTAATGATTCAGAGATGTGTGATGCTGTAGCATATAATAAACTATGATTATGCAGGTGAATTAATTTATCATCTTCTCTTTACTAGTCTTTATACTGTTTTCATGCCCATCTTTTTTTTACTCTGAAAAATGTCAAAACCTTTGAGTTGAGCAGCCTTCAAACTGTTCTTTAGAAATCTATTCCCTAACTTACAGAAAAACATGCATGTGAGATCATTGTAGTATGCAGTTTAGTCAGCTAATTTTTATGGCCCTTTTTCTGTTTTCTTGTTGGTTTAGTTATCACTTCCTAATCTGCATAAGCTATTTTTCATATGTTATAGCTATCTCAGCCAACAGATGGTGCTATGTATAACATTTTTATGATTTGTATAACATAAAAATAAATACTACAGTTAAACTGCATATGTAATTACTTTGTTAGAAAATAAACGTGAAATTGAAGTTCACAATAATAAATGCTTATCATAAAAATTAGATTCAAATAGCAGTAAGTGTTGAGAGTCACTCTGATGAATGTTCAACCTGCAGGTAGGGAAGGATGGAGTTGCATGTGTAAAGCTGGCTGTGGTATCAATACTATTGCACTTGCACACAAAGATCTTTTGCAAAATCCACACTTCAGGTTGATACGTTTTAAGAACACTATCTATTAAAACACTATCTATTAAATTATCACTATCTATTCTGGTTTCTACTCTGTGGGATTAATACATTTTATCTAAATTGAAATAGAAAGATGTGATATGCCATGGGTACTCATGCAATTGAAGTAGGATCATTCCAGTATACAAGGTATGAAATGCAATTCTAAACATCAATGTGGAGGACCACCAGTGTTTCACACTGTGACAACATTTCATCATCCAAAGAGTGCAGTAAGTTTGCTGGCACTGGTCAGACCTGTAAAATTAATCAGGTGCATAATGACATGCCAAACATGTTTGGTTTCCTATGGGCTTGGTCTTTCTGTAGAAGGGATGAGAGTTTCACTGAACGTGACCAAGCCTACAGTGGGGAATATATTCTGATAAAGCTGTTGTCAATATCACCTTGTGCAATCTTTTCCTAATTTTTTTCTCTTTTTTTCCCCCAAATTTGCTGCTTTATTTAACTAGGCAATAGGTAATCCTATTTATCCAGTCTCAGCCATCTCAATGAATTTAAGTTAATAAACATTTCACCCTACATTTAAAATACTTCCAGAAAATGCAGATATTTTTACAAAATAAAAATAAACATATTGAGACAATTGCAAACATTCTACATGGAGAATGCATGTACTTAGGTCTATTCTAGAATGGGTTGTCAAAAGACTCCATCACCATAGAATCCCATTAATTTAACAGGGTTCAATGAATGCTTCAATGAATGCTAAAACAAGATGCCTTCAGTCTTACAAAATACTGACTCTTAGGTCCTTGTTCACGAGAGTAGATGTATCTTTTCCCTACATTTTAAAAATATTTCATTTATTTTATGAAGAGTTTTATGTTTAAAGGTTGAGAAAATGGTCTTTACAGCTTCATAAAACTGAATTTCTGATGAAAACTGCTAAAAATACCTCAACTAGTTATTCCCCATCTCATTTTAGTTTCCTTTTGTTCAAACAGATAGGAACAAAAGGATGTAGTCTCAATAAAGCAGTTGATTATTGCTGTTGAATGAAGATTTAAAATTGTCATGCACAGTGTATGAAGTAGTACAATGATAATTTCAAAGACTTACCNGTTTAATGATCAGGAGTAAGAGAGAGTTTTTCTGTCAGAATTTATAAACAAATTTGGGATATTAATGTTAGTGCATAGATTACATAATATTTCATTTCAACTGAGATCATTGAAAAAAATACATAGCTGGCTGGGCTACCCCATTTTGCCACAAAGGGAAGGGAAATAGGGTCAGTGGGATTGTAAATGAAAAGAAATATAGAGAACTTGGTCCTTAGCAGTACCATATGGCAGAGTGAACGCAGAAGCCTGGGAAGTGTGTCAGGAGTAAAACTTATGGGAAGCTGGGTTTGCAAAGTGTGGTGTCACTTAAGTAGCATTCTCTTTAGTGTTTTTCACTATGATGAAAGTGTGCACACACTTTATCTCATCATCTCTATTTCTCTCTTCGGGAGAATAATCCTGTTGATATAAAGACTTGTAGTCAATAATGGCAGTGTGGCACCAGTTGCAATGATGATACTACCAGTGAACCATCTCTATGCATGCTAGGATGATAGAGATGGTTTCAGATTACAGTTTCAGATACTGTCATTTCTACAGAGAGTTCTTTTTTCTCTTTTTTTGTGCCCCTAGATATTCTAGCTTTTAATTCCTTGATTAATTGCTTTGTACTATATCTAACTACACATCTACAATGAAGTCTTGAAGCTACTCAAGCCAGAAGTAAAATGTTAATAACTAGAGTTGGAGAGGAAGGCGATACAAAACACAATGAATAGATCTACAAACACACTTGCAGTTCCAGCCAGTTTGAGTGTGCCTTGTGTTTAGTCTGATAGCCTCCATCTTGCTTGCCTACTTTTACTGTGGCTTAAACCAATTGTGCCCTTACTGGCTATTATTTGCCCTGCAAAATTTCCAGGCCACCCAGAAGAGACTCCCACCTGACTTAGGACATCCTCTCTCTCTTTGGTTCTGTGGTGGGTTGACCTTTTCTGCATGTCAGGTGCCCATCTGCTTGCTCTATCACTGCTCCTTCTCAGCTGGGCAGAAGTAAAAATATACTGTAGAAAACAACACAAAAGTTGAGATAAGGCAGTGTACTAAAGTAAAAGTGAAAGGTTGTCTCTACACAGGCAGAGAAAAAAACTGTCCTCTACTTCCCATCAACAAGCATGTCTGGTTGCTTCCAAGGAAGCAGGTCTTCAGCACATGTAGCAGTTACTCTTGAAAACAAACATTGTAAAAAACAAGTGCCTCTGCTTCCTCCTATTTTCTCTTAATTTTATATCTGAACAAGTGTCATATAGTATGGATTAACCCTTTGGTCAGTTTGAGTCTGCCCTGGTTACGTCTCCTCCCAAGATTTTGCCTACCCCAGCCTACTGATGTAGGGGCAGAATGGTGGAGAGATCATTTATGTTGTGAGAGCACTGCTCTACAGTAGCCAAAATATTGGTGCGTTATCAACAACTTGCTAACTACAAATGCCTGTCCTGGCACAGTCCTGTGAGGCCTAATGTGAGGAAAATTAGGTCATCTCAGCCAGACCCAACACAACATCTCAGAACCTACATTTTTGTGTCTTGTTCCTGCTACTTGTGGGGTGCATTGAGAGTAAGAACATCAGCTCCAAGATCAGCTCCACTTGTTCTGCTGGGGCCAGTTTCACCACAACAGAGCAGTTAGAAACACCTGAACTTCTACATTACCTTGACAGTGGAATCCTGGAGGCTGGTTATCTACATTTGCTCTCATTTGACAGCATCTTCAGCTCTCCTCCCTCGAGCCTCTAACCTGTTTAAGTGAAGGCGAGAGGTTAACCTCTACAATGAAGACCAGATGATCTGCCACACCTGAAAAGCCTCAGCATAAGCTCCTTCAGTGATTTTTTCATGGGTTTATAGCCAGCTAGACCTGTGCAGTACAAGTCACTTTTTCTATGTAGTTACACATTATAACAGATGGCACAGCATTATCAATCACATGGCATACAAAGCTGGGATGTCAAGCTTCATCTAGTACACTGAGAGTACATCTGAACTCTGAGAGTTCATATCACCATAACAGCACTGACTGCTCCATGCGGGAGAGGGACCTGCTTGTTCCCATGCTTGGTGTGCGACCATTGCACAGCCATACTGTGTCCCTGTTCTCCTACTTGCTTTATTCCAGCCCTCTTGACTTTACGTTCACACAGGTTCCAGATTCCTTCATGTAAGAAAGTAGCCCCCATCAGGTTGGAATGTGCTGCAGGGTTGTATAGATGTTTCTTAAGAGCTTTTAATTGAAAGTGTGGAAAGTCAGCTTGGATGCATTTGTGCCCTTATTTGCAATTTTTTTTTGGGGGGGGGAAGTGTTCCATACTGCAGAACATTGGTCACTATGTAAGTTGCTATAAATACATTATTTCACTGGTACATATTGAGGTCACTGCTATAAGAATATCTTGACTTTTATGGAGGAAGAAATTTTTTGTCCTTGGAAGATATGAAACAAGTTTTATTTTTATTATAAGTTTTTCATATTAGACAGCAGTCTACATGAATATATATTCAATGAGTCCGATCACAAAGAGGATTGCCTTAATGAGGAAAGGTCTTAGTGATGACTGCCATTCCTTGTTACTTCATCTTGGACCCTAGCAGGGGCACAGACAAGGAAACATCACAGAATATCTTGAATTCCCTCTAGGTCAGATATGAATTGTCAGCAGCATTAATTCACAACATCATTGCTTTGTCAAAGTTAGTTATATGTGCTATTGTATTGAGAATATTTGACTGATAGAGTTGCCTCTATAATTAGGAGTGTGTCACATTTCAATTACATTTTTATATCACTTTCCAAAGGTTTAAAAATCAGATAAATTCCCTCTAGGCTGAAATGTGCCATAATAATTAGTATGGGGACAGGGTTTTTTGTGTGTTGTTGTCCATTACTTTTCAGAAGATTATTATACAAATAGGGTAGCTGTGTTTTCCTATCTTTTGGACCTTACTTCAACAAAAATGAAGGCTGATATATTCAGTTTTCACTTAAACATTTTCTTATAGAAGACACTGAGAGTTTAACCAATTTTTAAATGTCTCAACAACATCCTAGCAATTCCACTCGTAATATAAAAGTATTGTATTGCATGACACCAAATAATACTAGCTCAATGAAATCTGGAAGGAGGGAGTACCAAATCTTAAAGTGTCTTATTTGTGAACACTGTTCTAAGAAGCAGTTCTTAGCAAGCATGCATCATGTGAATGTAAAATGTAAACCAGTTGGATAAGTTGCAATTGTGCAAAAACATGCAATGATGAACAAATATGCTGAGAAATTCCTAAAAGGTGAGCTCAGTTTAAGAAGACCCTCACTGAATATTAAAGAACCTTGGAAACTGCTACCCAGAAATAGCATTTTTTTTCCTCCATTCTTGGTGTAGGGGTGGAGTGCTGATAGCTCATTTTTTCAAAAAGAGATGGTTGTCAATTTTTTTCAAACTAACCTAGCATTTTATGTAAGTTAGGCTACTGGATTTGCATTCATGGGTTATTATTAGTTGGGAACTGGTGCTTTGAAGGCTGTGTCATGCATACTAAAGAATCTTTAAAAGTTTTCCCATGTTCATCCATAAATATTGGAATAAGCAAAGGAATCGACTAGGTGGTATTTGCTTGTCCAAACAGACAATACACTAGGGATGGTTATTTTTCGGCATGTATTCCAGCTGCTTTCAGTGACATCCCTTCTCTCTAGGGATAGCATACTGGCAATGCAGGAAGACAGGATAAACAGCTATGGGATGTGGGGAGAAAACATATACAAACATTCTGAAATCCTGTTTTCATGCTAGCAATCCAAACTGAAACTGTGTAAAAGGGTGGGGTTTTTTTGTATCTCCCATGAATACAAGAGATTATTTTCAATCAACTATTCTGTTCCAGCAGAATGTCATTATTCTCAAACATAAAAAAATTTCTTATTGCAGAGGAAACTGGAGCAGGCTGTCTGTGATGCTGTTTAGCTTAGCACTGCTCGTCTTTTAATGGTCTCATAGACAGAATTTAGTGCTTCCTATGACCTGGGCAGAGCACAGTATATTTTCATAGAGACTGGAGTTGTTTGGGTTGGAAGGGACCTTCAAAGACTTCCTAGTCCAACCCTCCTGCCATGGGCAAGGACTTCTTTCACAAGACGGGTTTGCTGAAAGCCCCATCCAGCCTGGCCTTGAACACTTCCAGGGATGGGACATCCACAGCTTCTCTTGGCAACTTGTCCCAGAGTCTCACTGAATATTCCTCTTTATATCAAATATAAATCTATTCTGTTTTATAGACATTATCTCTTGTCCTGTAACTATATGTCCTTGTCAAAAGTCCCACTTTTGCTTTCTAGTAGACTCCCTTTAGGTACTGCATGAATTCTGAAGCCTTCTCTTCTTCAGGCTGAACACCCCCAACTCCCTCAGCCTATCTTCATAGGAGAAGGTGCTCCATCCCTCGGATCATCTTCATTGCCCCCTCTGGACTTGCTCCAGTAGGTCCACATCTTTCTGATACTGGGGGCCCCAGAACTGAATGTAGTACTGTGTGTGGGATCTCACTGTGAGCAAAGAGACACACAATCACCTCCCTCCACCTGCTGACCATGCTGCTTTTGATGAAGCTTTTCTGGGCTGTGAGTGCGAATTGCTAGGTCCTGACAAGTTTTTCAGCCAACAACACTTCCAAGTCCTTCCCCTCAAGGTTGTTACCAGTCCATTCTCCACCCAGCCTGTTCTTGTGAATGGGATTGCCCTGACAAGACCTTACAGCTGTGCATGTTGAATTTCATGAGGTCTACATGGCCTAGGACTGAGGCATGTTATTTAACCCCTAGCACATTTTCCTTTGTGATTTCCTCCCAGTTGTCTACTAATTCCTGAGCCACTGCCTCTGCATGGTTTGAGAGATAGCTTAGGGCCCAGGGTAGTCTCAATAGCCAGCCTTATTTTCTGCCCATGCATACAGAGATGAGGGATGATAGCTCCTAGTTTTCTACTTCTCTATTTTGTCTATGAACATAATTTGAAATGGACATAATTGACAATACTAAAACCATGGATTTATATGGCACAGAGAAGTAAGGAAGAAGAGGAGGGAAATAACTGTTCAGAAATAACCTCATTCAGAATAGTGCAGAAACATATATTTTTGATCATCTGCAGATCAGAAGGTACTGAAGACTCACTTGAATTTAAGTACTTGCTTAAATGTATCACCTGTAAAAATATTTTTCTTTCAAGTCATGCAATATTATAAGGATAATTAAAACTGTGCAGTTTCTATTTGCCAAATTATGGAAATCAGGATTTCTCATGCAAGGTTTGCATTTCTCCATGCATAGGTTCTCTATTGGTCCTTTAAAACATAAAGTTTTTAAAAATCAGTGAAGAATAGACACTTTACATCACTTTCTGACATCCTGCTAAGAAGGAAGAGGAAAAAAGATTAATTTTAATATTTCTTGGAGTTGGTTCTGCAACTGAGAATTCCTTAAATCTTAATTAATATAAGTATACTTTTATTTGCATTTAAATACAGTAAAATATTTGTTGCTAAAATTTCAAACATATCTGTGAAAGGTTAAATTCTTAGTTGAATAATTACTTGGCTTGTCCTTCATTGCTTCCTTTCTTCCTGCCAATTTCCAACAGTTGTCATTGGGCTTGCTTTTCATAACTTCTGTGGAAAATTACCAGAAGTATTACAAATTTTCCTTGCTATTTTTCAATATTGTTTCTTCAATTGAGAAAAGTTGCTTGTTGGCTTTTTTCTTTTTTTTCTTTTTTTTTTTAATAGGCAACACACACACACCTAACTACAGTGTACATATGTACATGTGTTGAGCGTTGTACTGGTGTTTATTTTAGACTTGAAAAATTTTAGTACTGGCATGTGCATGTACTTCTGTATGTGTAATGCACTTTGTGGTTTGTTCCCAGAAGCTTAGCTAAAGTCTTTTCTTTCTTTGTTCAGTCATAAATGAGTAGAACGTCAACATCAGCTAGTGACTGCCTGATGAGTGTGCCAAATAACTGAGTATCAGTTCTCAAAAATTAAGCTAATTGACTCCTCCAACACGTTTAAATATTTTCTAGCTCACAGGTATCAGTGTATGGTGCTTCAGTCACCTCTGCCAGAAGCAGTGCCTCTGCACAGACCAGAATGATCCCTGTGAGAGTCTACTCTCTTCCATCTCCTTTTTGTGCAAGGGTTTGGGTCAGGAAAGCCCTTCCCCCTTCCATTCATCATGTTTCAGTTAAACATGATCTTTCATTTACCACTTAGAGATCCAAGTTAATTCTCCTAGATAATTCAGTTCTGAAGGCTAAGAAAACTCTGCCAGCCTTGTTAGGGAATTTGTGTTCAGACATCGCCCTGAAGAAAGGTTAGTCCACTGAATACTTTGACCTCACCATCCAGTCTCATGTTGCAGTTCTTACCCAGATGTAGTGTATGTCCTCTTGCAGGCAACGTGTAATGTATTCCCATGCTTTCTTTTCTGCTAGATACTGTTCAAAATAATGCAAATGCCTCCACTATTGCACATTACTACTGTGTTAGGAGAGCCTTATTTTGAGAAGGATCAATAGTGTAAAATACTAAAAGCCTTTATCTGTGTGCAAACTTCAGTTTATTAAGGTTGTTAGTGTAGAGTTATGAATAACTACTGTTTCCCTTGCTTTTTCTTTTTTTTTTCATCAGAATTGAAGAATTACATGAATAAGAATTTGGAATAAAAAGTATTTGGATTGCTCTACATATTCACATAATAATTTCACAAAAATATGATGTCTCTGAGAATTTTCTAATACTCTTCTCTAGTTGTCTTTTTACTTACTAGACTACAGTACTTGCACTGTGCCTATGTAAAATTCCATGAGGCAACACTTATGAGTGTTCAGAACACCTAAGCTACACCTCCATAGTAAGTCCTCTTGCTCTTTAATGTGCTTCACTATTGCGTAACACTGGTTGCTTACAGTTTTTCTAGTCAGTAGCCATGAGAAATGTTGCATTCCCAAGAATTTTTTCCAATATTTTATACCTATATCTTGTCTCGAGGCACATGGGCATTTTTAGGAAGAGATAATATTTTTTTGCATTTGTTAAAATGTTTCACATGGATAATAAAAGTCATTACTGGGTATTTATCATTGGATAGCTTCAACAAAGTACTATTAACATGCCTTGAAGCATGAACAGCCAAACAAATTAATGAATATTTGTTTGACAGCTCTTAGTCCTTCTTGTACTTGCAAGTACACCTTTCATCCATCAAACTATCTAGTTTTTTAAATGCTACAATTTTTTTCCTTTATATGCAAGTCCTCTTAGAAATTTGTCTGTTCTCAAAGCACACTGTCCTGAACAGAGCAAAATGTTCAGAGCGAATCTGGCTCTTCATATGGAAATAGTTTAGAAGATGGGAAAATAGGAATAAAAAAAATTTTATCAAATTTGACAATACTTCACTTAACAGCTCAGTTTATGAATTAGATATGAGGTACAGAGCATATTGCACTTTCTAGTTCATTGTACTAGTACTCCATGGTAGAATACAAAGATTGGTACATTTATGAGAGATTTTCCATTTTTCTGTGAAGTACTCAGAAATAAACATGCCCAAGCACTTTTACAATAGTGAATTCACAGTGGTAGAATGGTGACCCAAATGTCTTTGATAAATGTTGTGATGCTGTGCAGATGTAGATGGAAACACCTCCAGGAGCAGTTTCAGCAGAGAGAGAGTAATGCAAACCACAGCTGCTGATTACACACCCACACAAACACAGTCTCCAGCTGTAGCTTGTGTTCCTGTGCAAAAAAATGGATATCATGACTACTGTCTCCTACAAAATCATCCTGCCAAATGATTGGAGGGCAGGAACAACTTTCCTGTGGAAAAAAAAAGACCAACAGAGATGTGGCTGTTCAGCCTGGAGAACAGAAGGTTTCAGGGAGACCTTACAACAACCTTCTGGTACCGTAAGGGGCTTACATGAAAGATGGAGAGGGACTTCTGACAATGGCATGTAGTGATAGGACAAAGGCTAACAGTTTTAAACTAAACAGGGGAGATTTACATTAGTTTTAAAGAATAAGATTTTTTAGGATGAGATTGCAACAAGAAGTTGTAGGTGCCACACCTCTGGAATTGTTTGGGTCGGGTAGGATGGGGTTTTAGCAACCTCGTCTTGGGAAAGATGTCATGAAAGACAGTGGGTTTTGTAGGTCCCATCCAACTCAAACAATTCTATGATTCTGTGATCTACTAAATGACTACTTACTTGTTATTCTTATTTAATCTTACTTGCTTTTCAGGGCATTGCTGCTTAGCTGCATTTTTAGCACCTCGAGTCAACTAACTGTCCTGATTGTGACAATCCATTTTCCACTTCAGTGGTCTAGAATCTCACAAGTATTTCAGATGGCATCACACAGAAATGAAAGATGACACAATAGGAGAGCAACAGTTTTGATTCCTCTGACAGTCTAAGAGGAAAGGAAGTTTGTCCAGATGCTTTGTAAGGCAGAGCCTATGTATCCTATTCAAGGCACCTTCCAGAGTTCATATAGCAATGCTGATCCCACAGCAGATTTCCTTTAAGAGAATCTCAAGGCTCTGTCTCTAAGCTGTCACAGAAAGGGTCTGCCAGAGGCAACCAAATGGAAACATCCCTAGTTAAATGCCTTGAGGATATCTGACAAAACTAAAGCTCACGTGGTCAGGTTTCTGGCACCTGTTATGTGCTGTAACCTCAATATTAGCTGTGGGACCTGTGGTGGATATTTTGTAATCAAATGACAGAGCATGACTAAACAGATACTATTAAACTGTACTGCTGCTTAATGTGACATTGCAGTAACAAAAAAGCTCTGGGAAGTTCTGCATTGCTATGCATCTACTGGAAAACAGATCAAGAAAACAAAGAAAAAATTAAAAAGGGAAACTAAAGCACTGAATTTCGTAATGTTTCTCAGCTGGAAGTAAAATTGAAAATGCATTATTTTAATAGTTTTGGTTGGTTGGTTTGGTTTTGTTTTGTTTTGTTTTGTTTTTGCAAATTGAGATTTTTTTTTCCCCCCTCAATTACAATTTGATTTATGGTATTGCAAATCAAATGTTTAGCACTTACAGAGCTTTCAAACACTGCTTTAATGCGGAGGGCACAAAAAGAGAATAGAAGTGTATCTAACGGAAAAAGATGCATAGGGGGGATAAAGACAGGAGAAGAGTCAAGGAAAAAGAACAATTCCGTTTAGGGGGGAGAAAGACAGGAGGAGGGTTCAGGACAGCAAGGAAAAAGAAAAGATGAGAATGAAAAGGTTCACATAGTCACTGCCCAGGCACCCAGTGTTGCATCTCAGCAGTCCTGAAGGCCATGGTCTTGACCTGCAGGCGGTGGGGGTGAGGAACAGAACCCAAACCCCCAAAGTCACCAGTCCATATATATACCCTCAGCATGCCTTTTGCACCTCCCCCAAGGCAGGGGGTTGTTTCCATGAAGTAGTGTCACCAGCTGGGCCATGAACCCCCAATATTCTTCCCGCCTTTCATGATGGGTGCGGGGTTCATGTGGAGGGCAGGGTAACAGCTCTTCTTGCCTCTTCAGGGCTTGACACTTTTCAGCACTGGAAGGAGGAATGCGCCCCAACTGCCCATCAGTGGTATAATGCAAAAGTCAAAAGTCTGCAAAGTCTCCTAGAATGCATAAATCATTAACTGTTTCAGTCTCTGACACTTTGTCAAAGGGTCCATGCATAATTCTTATGTCTGCCTTACACCTGGTCAAGAAGAGAAGGTCTAAAAGGCAGAAGGACAAGAGTGTATCCTTCCTTAGATATGGCTTGATCAATATTTATCCAGATGTTTCTCCGAATGAGTTTGATCTTGTTATGATTTCATTGATGTACTTCATTCTTTGTGGTTATTCTTAAGTGTACTGGACTGAATTCAGAATTAGACATAATTTTTCAATCTCTTTTTTATGCTGAGGTGTCTCTTAATGTTTATGAACCACATCTGCTATTTAGAAAAACTATCCCAACAGATGTACAGCATCATTTAATAACTAAAGTCTTGCTCTGACCATTCTGGCAAAAAATATGTAAAAACCCCATTGCTAAATTTTTACTGCAGAAGTTGCAGACCCATCTATCTAGAGTGACTTTGAATTTGTTTGTGTATTTTTTGTCTTTCACTGTTAGTTCGTGTCCTTCAGGTAAAATGTTTTTATAACATTTTTACACTGTCTTTATTGTGGCAGCAGGAAGGGCAGAATTTTACTTGTATTTATTTCTTCTGTCAGTCATTCCTGTACTG
>VWZD01005310.1:25790-39892 GCA_013396695.1 Sakesphorus luctuosus
TCCAAGATACCAAAGAGCAAGACTGCCATAAAGAAACCATGGTTATGCTTTAATTACACCTCACTCTCTCTTAAATTTTCATTTTGATAATCAAAACACAACCCACATCAAATTACTTGTCTTGTACATTCAAGGCATCACTTATTTTTGTTGCATACAGTTCTTCTTTCAGCACCTAGTACCAACAGTTAGGCATTAATCCTAAGTGAAGGATTTGGTCTTCATTATTATATTTTACATTTCTCATATGGCTATAAGATTTTACTCATAAGATTTTACTTCTCAGTAAATTTTTTCTTTTTATTTAATATAATTATAGTTCAAGTAGTTTAAATGTATGTGGCTTTCACTCTCATAATGGACATCATAAGTGAGATACAGAAGTGGAGTACAACTGCCAGTAGATTAAAAGAAATTCTATTTCATCTGGAATTTAAGCTTTCTCCTATGTCTTTATAGGACATTTACTTGATTACAGTTTTACAAAGAGAATAAATGTGAAGATCTAAATTTGCATATCTTGCGAATTTCAAACAAATATAGTTCAATCAGTCTCTCCAAACAGAATTAACTACTTATTTTAAATTTTCTCGCAGCAGCAATATATAACTTTATTGAAATACCTGCTTATCAGAATGTTTAAAAAAATTAAATTCTTCCTCTATCCCTATTTCTGTTCTTCTAGTATTTCAAGTGTGAAGGAAACTTTATGTAACAAAATCATTAGTTAAGCCCTTTTGACCACATACAAATGTCTACCCTCAGTTTGCAATCAAAATTGAAAATATTCATTGCATTTACAGTGTTCACAAATTTGTTGCTGTGTGGCCGATTGTCCAAAATGCTGACTTTACACTATCATGTGGAAATTTAAAAACAATTTACTCTCACCTGTACTTTCAGATATGTAAAATATTGTGGGTTTTATAACAATTTCTTAACCTAGTAATTTTAAGGTGATGAGAGATTACTGAGCAAAACTAAAGCACACAGTATTCCTGCAGCAAAATGTACAGTTTGAAAACTCTACCTCACAGACATCAACTGTTTTGCTTATATAAATTTCATGATTAATGTTATAAGCCATACATATAATTTACTGAATAAACTGCTTGTGGTTTATTCTACTGGTTCAATTATTCAGTGAAGGTTTGCCAAAGACAAGAACCTTTACCAAGGTTTTAAAAATTCCATGTATTGAGGTTCTGGCCTAGTAGCCTATCAAACAGTGCCTTTTTGCTTCATTCAGAACTGTTTCTGAAGATTTCAGGAATTTGAAATTTGAAGGCATGGAAATTGGAGATATTGCATACGATAAGAAGACAGTTACACAGCTGAAAGTTTTATCTAACTCGCATACTTGACTACTCATAAAAGAAAGTGAGCTTGCTGCCAACATATATTTACAAAGCCATAGACATTTTCAGTGAGATTTCTATCAAAATGTCTAGTGCTGCTATTTTCAGTATACTGTATGGTTTTTTTGCTGGTTACTGAGGTCATTTCTGTGTTACTGTCTTAATATTAATTACCAGCACCTTTCACATATCCATATTCTCAAACTTCCCTTTTCCATTCCATTCTCAGCATCAAAAGCTTATAAACGCCTTGCTAAAATATCCAGCATTCGAGTCAGCATTTGGTGCTTAGCCAATTTTGACAGTTTAATAAACGTGTTGAATTAAGCCATAGTAACTGGACACACAGTGTTCACCACACTCTGGAAACAACCCAAACCATTCAGTGCATAACTAATCCTTGTAAGTAGTCACACATAAAGACCTGAAAGAAAATCCTACATAGAGTTAAGAATTAAACTGAAGAAATGTGATATTTGGAAGGAGAATGTGCCCTGCCTTCTCCAATCCTTCTGCTTACAGAGTCCCAGGGAAGGATGTGTATAGATTTCTCTCAGCCTGCCAACTGATCCATTGAAATTTGGCAGTCTGCTTGCCTCGAAGTAGGATGTGTGTGTGTGTGTGTCGGGGGAGTCCTACAGAGAAGGGGTTCACTCTTACAAAGTGATCAAGCCTACCATCTCGTCATTGAAATTTGACTACCTTTAGCTAAATACTGGATAGCAGAGGGCATCTATCAAGAGATCAAGTGAAACACTTCAGTGTTACAGATAATCATATTTAGCTAATTATGCATAGCAGACCATATTCTATGCATGAATTCTTGCTAATATATCAGTAGTGGTCTAGGACAGTAGAAAAAGATTGGTTTTATATTATTCTGAGAAACAGGTGAAATATCAAGGAAGATCTGGTCTGGATGGTTTATGTGTTTCTTTCAAGGGGATGCCCCTTTGGCAAGAAGATCTTGCTCTGTGACAGTGCCAAATCAGAGGCACCACTTCCATTTACACCTATTGACAGACACGCACCAAAAATATAAAATCCAAGGCAAAAAGATGTAAAATAGAAAGTGAGTCTAGGTGCTACTGACTGCAAGAAAGACAGATAGTATTGCTGGTGAATGGAAAAGTCACTAAAACCTCTTTGAGTGTCATTAAATACAGTGTGTAACTTAAGAGCGTAGCCTGACATCAGTCCTTGGGCAGACAGTTGATCCACTGTCAAGATATAGCCCCATCAGGTACTTGGCTGAGCCACAGTGATGGATACAGCAGATTTCAAGGCATGCGTTCTGTGCTCTTCCTGAGAAATTGTCAGCTGGTGGAAGATTTATAGCTGTGGTTGGTAGGGATGCCAAAGCAAGACAAGGAAGATTAGAACTGGTCTGAATTTCACATTCCACATCTCAGGAACAGGTTGTTGAGATAAGAAGGGTTTTTACAAATAAAACCCCAGTCCAGAAAAGGTTTGACTGAAAAGGTCTGATTTAGAAGTACCAAATAAACCTAAGAAATACCCTAATGATAGTGGTAAACTAATTGGCTTATTTGGAGGAAGGGGCCTTGATAAAACAATGCTTTGAAAGCAAGGGTATATGCTTTAAACTTGCATAGCCTGATGTCAAAATACAGTATTTTTACCAACAAATATAGCTCTCCCAAAAAAATTTACTGACAACTATCAATGAATAATGTTAGAATTGCCCTTTCTTTGGTTAACAGAAAAAAATGTGGGTTTTTTTAGAGAATATCTTCTCTACTTTGAAGGGATTTTTATAGATGTTGAGAAAAAAAATGACCAAACTCTAAAATATTTATACTTGTCACTTAGCAACATCTATTTTTCCTATAGTTTTCCCTTTCCTTGATTAGCTGTTATATCACTTTGATTCACTGGAGCAGCAAACCACAAGAAGATTTTGAAGACTGTGAGGAAAAAATTAAATATAAGTTAGTTTGCAAACACTTAAGCAAGGATTTTGATGGTAATAATTATGGCTATTCAATTAAAAGAAAAAAATTTGTTTAATGTTTCTTTCTAAATCAAACGGACTCCAATTCAGAATCCTGAGAACCCACAATTAACTTTGTGAGACTGATTTAGAAATTTGAGTTATTTTTGCTACATAACTGGTATATCATTTAATAATCATAATTCCATATAAAAAGAATCATTGTACTAAATCTGGTTTTTCAGGACACAATCATAGAAAATATTTGTCCATTTTTCATTGTCACTTTACTCACTATCTTTCTGAATAAGTAAACTGATCCTACAAGTTAGTCTTTTAAGTTATTAATTGTTTAAGATCATAATGACTTAGTAGGTATATAAGATAAGTAAATATTGCTGGTGGCTGTTAAGCAACTTACAAGGTATATAGATGGGAAAAGCAAAAAGTAGATTTGTCGAGATGTGATACTGAATGTTACATACTGTTTTCTGGACTCTGCACTTTCTTTGCTTGTTTTCTTTAGTAAGTGCATAATTTTTGCAGAAAATCCTTTTGGTGTGAGGGGGAAAGATATTCCTATGTGAGACAAAAAGGTAGAAATTGGACTGTTATATACCAGGATCTTACCAATAGGTTTTCATTTCTTCCCTGGCAGATGTCAGAAGCACTTCACTTGTACTGGATCAGCCAAACTCATGCTTTTGGCAGAAGAACTTATATCAGAAGTGCAAGAACAATTTCTCTTTCTGTCAAACAGCATCTTCACACTCATTCTGTAGTTTAAATCTTCCTTCTAGGCTGTTGTTTTCTGAGTGGGACTTGGGTCCCCTCAGATGCTGCAGGAGTGTGCACAGAGAGGGGCTCATGCTGATGGGTTTCTGGAAAGGGCCTTCCATGAGGTCCTGAAGTCACACCATTGTATGGTCAGCAGGCAAAATGATTGTCACCTCTGAGGCCAACCATTGCTCAGACTGTTAATAATAACCTTCAACTAAAAATTAAAAAAATGTGGATCAGAAACCCAGCTCTAAGAATCATTCTCCTCAGTTAGGACATAGAAGTAGCACTTTAATTCACATGACAGCAAATTATCACCAAACTGTTCTAATACCTGGAGAACAGAGAATTTCTTTATAATGTAAATATTAAGTAATTTTTCTTTACCAACTAAGAATCTCTACAATACACATGAACTTGGTGTACTCTGGAACAGAAATTTACTATCCATTTCTTCAAAAATTTGGCATAAAATAGGCCAAAGAAATAATGGATTTCTGGACATGTGATCTTTAAAAACATTTTCTGAAGCTATTCTTTTTTCCAGCAACCTTTTCATATTTGATTAATATTCCTTCCTTTTTCTGGTTCAGAACATTCCTTCTTTGAGCTACACCGGATCTAAAATTGAAAGTAAGAAACATCCACAAGGTTTTGATCCTAGGAAAACTGACTCTGTTATTTCCACATCTTTGGTTTATCATGTTGGTTGTCAAGGCAGAATAAAAATACGTGGGTTTTGTATATGGCACAAGAAAGAGAAAGGAAAAAAGTAGTTAAAGCTTTTTAAGCTAAACTTGCTTTGCAGCTAAACACTTTTCAGCTGTCCCAAACACAGTAGGTCAAATATTCCAAAATGATATTTAGCTCTTTCTGAGACCACAAGATTTCATTCAAAATACTCCATAAAAGAAAAGAAAAGACAAATTATTTTAATAGGGATGACAGAATTTCCCCTTGGTTAATTGTATGTATTAATACTCAACAGAAAATATTGAGTCTGTTTTGGTGAAATAGCTGACACTTTCCCCCACTAGAGACATTAATGATACCATTCCAAATATTTGTGCATTATGCTGATGTAATCTTTCAGTTACCTAGAAATATCTTGGACACAGTGGACTGTGTAAATGCATTATTTAGTAGACAAAATATGGTATGACTACAAAAGGCTTCCTTGAGCACTAAGATGCCATCTCACATGCTTCTGAGAGGCATACAAAGAGGAAGGTGAAGTATAGGCATTTGTGGAGTTTCCATAAGTAATCACAGAATATGCTGGGTTGGTAGGCACCTACAAGGATCATCAAGTCCAGCTCCTAGGTCTGGACAGAACCATCCCCAAGAATCACACCTTGTGCCTGAGAGTATTGTCCAAACTGCCCTTGCTATATCATTGTTGAACTCTGTCAGGATTGGTGCTGTGACTGCTTCTCTTGGGAGACTGTTCCAGTGCCCAGCCACCCTCTGGGTGAAATACCTTTTCCCAATATCCAACCTAAACCTGCCCTGATACAGCCTCAGGCCATTCCCTTGGATTCTGTCACTGGTCACCACAGAGAAGAAATCACTGCCTGTCCCTCCTTTTCCACTCATGAGGAAAATGTGGACTGTGATAGGTCTACCCTCAGTCCTCTCTTCTCCAGCCTAAACAAAGTAACTGACCTCAGCTATTGCTTGCATCACTTCCCCTCTAGGCCCTTCATGATCTTCATAGCTCTCCTCTGAACACTCTCTAATAGCTGAATATCTTTCTTTTTAGCAGTGATCAAATCTGCACACAATATTCAAGGTGAGGCTACCCCAGTGTGGAGCAGAGTGGGACAATCTCCTCCCTCGACCTGCTGGTGATGTTGTGCCTGATACCCCCCAGGACACAGCTGGCCCTCCTGGCTCTAAAGGCCAACTGACTCAGATTCAACTTGCCATCAATCAGGACCTCCAGGTCCCTTTCCATGGCCCTGCTTTCCAGCCTCTCATTCCCCAGTCTGTATGAACACCCAGAGTTGCTCATTCCTAAGCACAAAATCTGGCACTTGCCCTTGTTAAATTTCATGTTTGGTGATTGTCCCATCCCCTCATTTGTCAAGGTCTTGATACAAGGCCCTCCAAAATAAACAGCCTTACCTTAACCATTTTATGTAAGTTATCTGCTGAAGCACTAATTGAAAGGAAAACACAATGCATAAAAGCAAATGTAAACTCTATATCTGTGGTAGTTTTAGCTAGGCCTCAAATTAGCAGGCTCAGAGAATCTACGTAGATTGGGAGAGACAGGTATCACCTGACTTAAGTAACCAAATAAATATNAAGTTTAAATGTAGTTTGAGGGGGTTTTTCCCTCTCTCTCTTTTCTCAGCTGGGAAGGGGAGACTGACTCTGTATTGGGCTGTTGGCATTTTTCCAGCTCAACTCAAGACAACATACTAATATTTCATAAGGCTCAGTTAATAACTTCTATTACACTTTATGGAGAGACAGTCATACATCTTACTTTTACCTGCTCAGTTGGACAGTTACAGTTGGACTATCCCAGCTTTGCATTAGTTTCCATTTCTGATAGCAGGCATCATGAATCACCAAGACTTAAAAAAACCCAAATAAATAAACAAAAAACCTCCAAAACCCCCAAATCACACACACACAGACACACACAAAAAACCCAACAAACAAAAAACCACCCAAAACAACTCCCTCCCCCCAAAAAAAACAAATGAAGAAAACACCTATTTGAAAAACAAAGTAAACAAACAAAAACACTACAAGCACCTAAAACACCACTGTGGGATACTGGCATTGAACTGGGTGTGTTGGCTTGTTTGCTGAGTAACTCAGAGGAATAACTTCCTGGATTCTGTCACTCTTTAGCATAGTCTGTCACTGATTTTTTAATTCTTTGCTTATGCTTTTAAGGAGCTTTCATTTCCTGCCTTACCAGATTTGATCCAGGACATACTAGTTCTCCTTCTTCTTCAATAGACATTGGAAAATACTCTGGTTGACACTGCTTATATGTTTTTAAAAAAATTGTCTCTCACTTATCTACACCACTATAATTCCGGAGTTTTTCCATTACATTTAGCGATGCCTGAGCCATATTTAAAAGATAAAATACTCATATTAAAGATAATGTATTCATGGAAAATTTACAAGAGTCCCAATCTCAATGTTTGAATTCAGCAGGCATCAGTTGAAGTTAGGCATATATGTAAGGATCCTTTACGCAGAAGTATATAGAGTACAAAAATTAGTCTAATCTTCAGTCCCTGGCCAGATTCAAAGACTCCAAGGTGATGGAGGAGAGGATTCTTGCATTTACAAATATCAACCAAATGAGAAGGTTGTATAACGGCATCTACAAAAACTAGGAAGGCTGAAATAGAAAGAGTTCTTTTAGAGAATATAAGCATAAATAAAGGACATTTATATACTTAAAATTGCATCTATTTTTTTTCATACTGTGAACAGTTCTTTATGTTTATTTGTCAATCTCGATGTGCACTGGTCATGACTCTATATCTGTTTTGTCAGATATCCACTAAGGAATGCCAGGCTATGTCAACCTAGGGTAAGAAACTGGTTGTTAACTAGTTTGTTTTTACTGTGTGCTGTAATGGAAAAGAAATATTGTGTATTGCAAAAAATGAATGCCTGTCTTCACAGTTGTTAATGCTGTGTGTAATGCCCACAGACAATCCCATGTAAACGATGAGATTAGATCTCAGCTACTCTGGCTCCATTATTATGTGGATAGTGAAGATATGTGATGAAACCTGACAGTTTCTCTATTTTGAGAATGGTGCTACAGCAAGACACTTGCAGAGTATTGACTGTAGATTTCCCTCCCACCAGATTTCCCTCTGTCTTCAATTCCTCCACAGATCTCAAATATTTTTTAGTCATATGGTTTAAACTAAAAAATATGGAAAATAGAAGGAAAAGGGAAATTTCCACTAAAATCCAAATAAAACCAGCATGTAACCACATGGGTCTTGAGGGACTATAAATGGAATGCAGCAGTATAAAAGGGTTGAAAAAGCCCTTTTTCTGCCTAAGAGAATTGACACATCTTTTCTCAAACAGTATTGCCACAATTTTTATCACTAAGCACAAATCAACCTAGAGGTTTCTCAGCCTCCTGTGTTGGGCAGCAGGTGAGTGCAATGCTGTCTGAAAGGGGAATGCAGCACCCTGTGTCCCTGCCTCAGGGCTTCTTCTTCAAGCACTGACAGGCACCCAACCCTGTGGCAGCCTACAAGTCCCTTCCCCAGAACTGCAAACTGCAGATATCTCTCGTTCATGACTTCTCCTTTCAGGTCTGATGCCTGGCTTGGCACACAGGTGTCATGCTGCAGGCTGTGTACTGGCTGTGAGAAATGTAGGCCTAATTAGTGTCAAAAATATAATTAAATGTCATGTGTGGCTTCCCAAATAATTCAGTGGGATTCTGAAACATTGAACATTATACATCTGGGTGTCATGGAATATGCCGTGAAGATTTAGCAACAGAGCAACTATAAGCCAGACATGATCTTAGTTTCGCATACAAAAAGGGAGTAAAAGAAGAAAGCCAAAGTTAATGACTGAGCAGCCTTTTGATACAAGATAGAAACAATGTAAACAAAGATTAAGCCTGGTACTTCAACACAATAAGAGACAGACGCAATTAAGACAAGGAGGGAGTACCCCAAGACAGAGAGATAAAACCTGAGCAGCTGAGCTTCTCAAGTAAAAATTTAAGCTAAGAATATCGCAATCCTTCCTGACAGAATCAGATGGGAAGATTTAAAAAGGCAATAATTTAACAAGAAATAAAGAATATGTATGTTTTGACTGTATATAAGCAGAGCCTGCGAGCTCTAAGGTTGTGTGCTGACAGAGCGGTGACTCTGCGGTTACACCCAGCGCTGTTTTACTCTGTGATTTTCATTACCTATACAATTAAAAGTACCCTTTTTGCTGAGTGACTTGGTCATTCTGGGTGGTCATTTATAACAGTGGCCATTCAGTCACAAGCCGCTTAGATAAAGAATCCTAGTTTATATTTATTTGAAAATATCATTAAGGTAGCTGATTCCTAGGAACTGTAATGCTGGTCTAAACTCTACTGAGTCTCTTTGTGAGTGAAGTAATTCTAACTTGACGTAACAATGGCAGTTATTGGATGCATTTTAGAAGTTCATCTTATCTCTTCAGGAACTTTGACCTCTGAATACTTTAAAAATTACTAGAAATTATTTCTCCCTGGTTGTTTTACCTGAGATATCTGAAAGTTGTTCTTCCATACTTTTTCCCAGTTTTCACCTTTTCATTCATTATGGTTATTTGCATTTAGCAATTCACATTACTTCAGTATCACTTTGTAAATCCAGAGAAGTGCTAGCAATTTTATCATGTTTTGTTTGTTTGTTTGTTTGTGTTTTTGTTTTTGTTTTAAGTCAGCAATAGAGAAAGATAGCAGAGGAAGGTGTAGGACTGGCTGCTAAGGATGATTGAATGGTTAAAGTTTTCACCAAGGCTATGATGTTAGAAATCAAAGCTTGACATGACAATTTCAAACCCAGGAGATAAAGACACAATGATTACAGTATCAAGGGCAAATACAAAGGAGTCCCTCAAACAACCTCCAGTGCTACCCCACAATTGAGCAGGGGATGAATGTGTAAAGAAATCTGAAATTTGATGCCAAGAAATGGTGTATAAGGGGAGGGGAGGAGAGGGGAAGAGAGGGAAAAAGAGGAGAGGGAAGACATAAGATGAAACAAGACACAAGACGAGAGTGCCTATATGCCATATTGATATCTTACCCATAAAAATGTCTACATGGTGCTTAAAATTTTTAGGGTTCCATAGGCAGAGCCAAAAAAACCAAATATGCAAAGGAATTAGTACTTCATACTTTCTGTTCAAGAGCTGGTTGGTATACAGCATCACAATTTCTTTTATTTTGCAGAAATTACCTTTTTCCATACTAAAACCATAATTTTTCCCTCAGAGTTGACTTGCTTCTACCACTGCTCTCTACATAAATTTTAGACAGGATGTTTTAGAAACTGCTTATATAAAGGGTCTGATAAGAAACTGAAGTGACCTGGTAATTCCTTTTCTGTGACATGCCTGGTAAGTACCACCAAGTTTGCCTGTGCACTGCAGCCCTAAATCACTTTTCCAATCAGTAGAAGCTGATGCTGGGGAGAAAGGATCCAGAGACTTCAAGCAATTGGATTCATGTGCCTCTGTCTTCTGCCTACTGAAATCATGCTGACAAGGAGAGAACTGAAAACTTTAAATCTTGTTTTGTTTCATTGTATTTGTTTCCTCAATAGCAACCATTATTTCTTAGTATGAATTTTTAAAGATTACCTTAATAAAAGAATTTTCAATTCTGATTCTGGAGAGGACATTCTGTTCCTGAGTCTTTGCTTGCATTACCAACAAGGACTCAGCCAATCTGATTTAATTAAAGACCTGGTGGTAAGATTGCATCATAAGATGAGCCAGAAAATTGCAAACTGGCTGTACTTTCTCCCCTAACGGCTAGACTTTTCATCCTGTCACTCTTAAACTTTCTGATGTCAAGTGATGGAAAACCTACTCCAGCACAAAACTCCTGCAGCCAGTTCAGCTTCACTCTTGTATTCAGTAATATGAACTGAAAAGTGAGACACTTTTTCCTTAAAAAAAAAAAATCTAGAGAGACGTATTTGTTTTGATAAAGCCAGACTGATAAATATTTCATAGCAAACTTTGGCTCTTTCTTTTGGCTCTTTCTGAAAAACATGGAAGATGTCCTTATGGCACCATTGCCATAGGACAACTTCTGTTGACAATGAGCTTTGTAGCATATAAATGGTGCCTTTGACACACCAGTCTTGGACTAAGGAGTCTTGCATCTGTGATTGTCTCATCTCCATTTACAATTTAATGTTATTTTATGTCTTCCATGATGCCAGCATATTTTTTACTTGGAAGAAACTAACTTGAAATTTGTAGTAATGATTTATGTGGTAAAAATGCTCCAGAAGTAGAATGATAATTTTCCTTTTCTGGTAGGACATGACAATCAAGGTATTTGTTTTAGTTAAGGAGGCTGTTGAATGACTAAGGACAGTCAAAAGGATAACTTGGTTATTAAGTCTTAAACAGAAAGCTATCTACTAACCACTTACTGTGTAAGCATTAGTGTATCCATAGGTATTTTTATTCTGTGGTATATTTCCTGTATTATTCATGTACATATTATTCTTACACTCTTCTCCAGGGACACCACCTTGTCTTGGGGGAGAACCTTGCATGCCCTCATGAGATTGTGTGCTATGCTGGCGGTGGTTTGTGCCTCCGATAGGATCTCCCGTGCCAGACAGGTCTCAGCTGAAGGGTCAGACAAAGTGTGTCCACAGGCAGGATGGGCTTGCTAGCCCTCTGGCAACCATCCTAGGAGAAGGACAACTCTAACTCCAAACCCAGGCAGAAGGAACTCTTTTAGCCCTGTAAGGCCATCCATCTAAGAGAAGGATACTCTAACTAAACCTGTGTCCTGAGGTATTAGCTGTCACTGTCCAATCTTGCTCGGCCCTTGCAGATGAACCTTAGGAGTAAAGGGTGGGGCCAGTTCCACTCACAGTGTGCCTCACTTAAAAAATCCGTTTTGCAGGCTTGAAAGGTTCACCCATATTGCAAAGCCCTGTAGCAACAGGCAAGGTTCGAAACAGCAGGTGATAGGAAGCAGCTGGACACCTCAGACCCAACCCTGCATGCAGGTGGTTCAGGACTTTGGTTGCTCGAAATTAACCCCGGATAGTCTGGTTAGGCAGCATCCTGAATGGCCAAGCATCCTTTTCTAAGGACAGCACTGCTTGCTCCACATGGAGAGGAGCCTAGCAAAGGTGGCCTAAACAAAGCTCATCTCCACACCCATTTGGATAACCACGGCCAACCGGCATCTTCTGATGCGGTCAAACATCCTGAGCATTGTTCTACTCTAATTGCACATGAACTGTCACGACTCAACACTGACATTGCTGCTCGCAGTGAAGTTCATCTTTATGATGAAGGCAGCCTTAGAGAATATGGTGCTGGCTACACATTCTACTGGTCAGGCAAACTCAAAACCAAAAGACACCTTTCAGGAGTTGGCTTCATGATTAAAAACTCCATTGCCTCCAAACCTGACAACTTGCTGACAGGTCATTCTGATCCCTTTATTTCCTTATGCCTCCCACTACACAACAAACAACATGTTGTTCTTTTTTTCATATATGCCCCAACTCTCCAACCTGACCCTGTGGAAAAAGACAAATTCTAAAATGCCCTGAACCGCCTCAATCAAAAGGTTCCTACAGAGGATAAGATCATAGTCCTTGGTGACTTCAATGCCAGAGTAAGTAAGAACTCTGAAGCCTAGAAAGGAGTCCTGGGCAAGCATGGAGTTGGAAA
This sequence comes from Sakesphorus luctuosus, assembly GCA_013396695.1. Taxonomy (NCBI): domain Eukaryota; kingdom Metazoa; phylum Chordata; class Aves; order Passeriformes; family Thamnophilidae; genus Sakesphorus; species Sakesphorus luctuosus. The sequence goes on from VWZD01005310.1 coordinate 38,319, forward strand.
CTGCAATGACAATGGATGCATCCTGCTAGAGTTTTGCGCAGAACAGCAGCTCACCATCACCGACACTATCTTTCAGGTGAAAGACAGCCCGAAGATGACCTGGATGCATCCTCGATCCAAGCATTGGCACCTCATTTACTATGTCTTAGTTCAACAGAGAAATGTCAGCGATGTCCATCATACTCGAGTGATGCCTAGTGCAGAATGTCAAACAGACCATCGCCTTGTGCGTTGCAAACTTAAGCTCCACTTCAAGCCCAAACCTAAGAGAGGTGGCATTCCAAGGAGAAGGCTCCAACTTAACAGTCTTAAAAGAGCTACAGTGAGAGACAGCTTTCAGGTAAATCTTCAAACTAGATTTAAACATAATCCCATAGATCCCTCTCCTGAAGCACTTTGGCAACATATTAAAAATTGCATCCTGCAGTCCTCTGAAGAGTCCTTAGGGTTCTCGTCCAAGGAAAACAAAGACTGGTTTGATGAAAACAATCAAGAGATTCAGGAATTGTTGAAGAAGAAGAGAACTGCTCACCAAGCACACCTTGCTCAGCCATCTTGCCATGTAAGAAAAGCTGCTTTTGTCTTGCATGCAGTGAGCTCCAACAGAAACTTCAAGACATCCAGAACAAACAGTGGCTCAACCTAGAAGAAAAGATGCAACTATGTGCAGATTTGGGTGACCAAAGAGGATCCTATGAGGCCCTGAGAGCAGTGTATGGACCCACACAGCAGGGTCAAAGCCCCCTACTCAGTGCAGATGGTCAAATGCTTCTCACAGATAAAACCTCCATCCTGAACCGATGGTCTGAACATTTTTAGACTCTCTTCAGTGCCAACCGTGTAGTCCAAGGGTCGGCAATTCAGTACATTGCACAAAACCCAGTGAAAAATGAATTGGATACAGCCCCTACCATGGGAAAGATACTTAAGGCTATAGAGCAGGTGAAAACTGGCAAGGCAGCTGAGACTGATGGAATTCCACCTGAAATCTGGAAACATGAAGGTCAAGCACTCCATGCCAAATTTCACGATCTTGTGCATTGCTGGGAACAAGGGGAACTACCACTAGATAAAGTAAAAAATGTGTTGATATTTTTTGAGCTCCCAAGGGTCCAGTGCCAAGTCAGAGACGTAACCTTCACAGAAGTATGGTCAATGCTCTCTGGTTTATTTTCCCAAACACACACACTTGTCACATACTTTCTTAGTCCACAAATAGTACAGGAATATTATTGGTTAATGGCTAGGATTTGCTTTCTTTACCACACAACTTGATTGGTCTCTGCTTACTGCTGCTTACTGCAAGTCTGTTTTCCCTTGAAGCTATTTCAAGGCCACAGGCTTTGCTATGTTCTGCATAGACTGGGTTGGGCATACAAACTTCTAAGCTGAAATTTCTCTCTACAACCAGATCTCTGTGACCCAGTCATCATCACCCTGTACAAGAAGAAAGGAGAAAAATCAGACTGCTCAAATTACTGAGATATTACTTTTTTCTCCATTGCTGGTAAATTCCTTGCAAGAATACTTCTGAACAGATTAATACTCACTATTGCAGAAGAACTTCTACCTGA
>VWZD01005310.1:45931-72021 GCA_013396695.1 Sakesphorus luctuosus
TTTAATTTTAGTCTATATTTATTTGTAACTCCTTACACTCATTTGTTCTTGAGCCAACACCTTCCATTGGCTTTTATAGCTCTTCTCTTCCCTGGTATTTTTAGAAAAGGCAACTAATAACCCCTTTTCTTCCCTTGTGTTGCTAGGCTAAACAAGCCAAGTGCCTTTACTCTGCTCGTATAAGATGGGCTTGTCATTCCCCTGATCATCTTAGCAACTACTTGGCACTTTCTGTGNGTATATTGATGATGCCTCTCAAATTTGCACAGTCAGTAAGTTTAATTTTTACATTCTCATTTCTTGTTCCCAAGTCATTAGTAAGATCAGACTGGGTAAGTCTCTGAGGACTTCACCAGTACCTTCTGCCCAGTCCTGTTAGCAATGTCTGTTACTATTTCTCTTTTTTCATTTCTAACAATTCCTGTCGTAATGACCATTTCCATCAACTTAACCTGGCTAATTCCTATGAGCTACCAATCTATGACATGTTTTATTGAAATAAGGTGAGATAAATCCATCATTTAACCTTTGTTCAAAAAGTACATGTTATCAAAGGGGCTATTTGAGATCACAAAAATCCATCCTTGGCAATCCTTTGTTAATATTTTTGTCAATGTATTTAATTCAACCTATATTTTCCTATACCCCATTTTTTTCTTCTAAACCTTCTCCAAAAGCTTTGTACAAGGCTTCTGTTGGACAGACTGTATTGTATGTGTTCTGAATACCTGTGCTTGACAAGGGTATCTTTACTGCTCTGCAGTGAGATAGTATCACTTTAAGCAGAAGATCAATTATGAGATCTTTCTGCTGGTCCTAACTCTTTGGATCAGACCATATATATTCCAAACACTTCATCTGCTACCTCAGTCTGTGTATGTTGGCTCTCCAATGACAGGCACGGCCATTTCCAATTCTAATTCTGCTGGTAGTTTTGCATCATCATTCTTACTGGAAAATGAAGCCAAGGACATATCTTATTGTCCCACATTTTAACTCCTTCTACACTTCATCTTGTCCCCTGATTGTTTTTCCTGTCCTTTTTTCTATTTCTGCTACAAGAAAATCTCCTTCTCTACTGTGTGTATATTTTTTATTTTCCTTAGCAAGGCCTGCCTATTATGGTTTGACTTTTTTTGGCTATTCTGACTTATCATATGCCCCCTGCTCTCCAAAAGATAGCTGACAGTCTTTATTTTTAACAATCAACCATCTGTTCTATTTCTTGCACCTTTTTGTTTGTTTTCAGCATCTCTTAGTGAGATGAAGAAAGATATTCTTCATCAGTAGAATATCAGATAATCTTTTTTAAGTCTAAGAGACCTTTCCTAAGGCATCTTCTTTAAATTGCAATACTACAAGTATAAAAAGGCTCTCAAGAACAGAAGAGGCCTGAGGCTTAAATAAGACAGGATCTGTTCCCTTCAGTGAACATAGAGGTGACTGGGGTGTTTTAAATGAGCTAAAGGAAGAAAAGAAAAACAGAGAAGGGCAGGGAAAGGTGGACAATGAAAGACCTCGATATTAGCTGGGATTTTTCTGCTCAAAATACTTGTTGGGACGGAAAACATTTATCACAGCCATTGTCAGTACCTTCCCATGTCTCTAAAGAAAAGATTGTGTTTTCTCTTATTTTTTTTCTTTGTCACATCTTGCTTTTCTGTCATGTTCAGTCATTCTAGCTAGATGTTTCTGTGGCACTGAATGAGATCTTCTAATGTAGGAATTACATTTTGAAAGACTGGGACAAATGGAAGATAAAGCAGGAACAACTGAGGCGAGAGACAAGAAGAGACACAGTAGTGGAAAGAAATGTTGTATAAGCCCATGAGTGAAGACAGAGGTGAAAGGATGGATGGATGGATGGATGGATGGATGGATGGATGGATGGATGGATGGATGGAAAGAAGATAACCACAGCAAATCTCTGGAAAGATAATACCTGCTATTCTTAATATCTACTTCTAATTATGAAGAAATTCTTATGAAACTGATTCCCATTAGGAAGGAAATGAAAGGAAATTATATTTTTTTTGTTTGGGGGGGATTTGGGTTTTGTTTGTTTGTTTGTTTGGGGTTTTTTTGTGGGTTTTGTTTTGTTTGGTTGGTTTTGTTTTTGTTTTTGTTTTTGGTATGTGCTTCATCAGTTTAGCTTCTATCTTTTCTTTTTCAGTTTTAGTAAGACTGTGCTACCTATAAAATGCATATCTTGTCATCTTTTGGAGAGACCTGAATGGAGATGGGGGTAGCAGAACTCAGGCTTCTGCATTCCTCAAACCTGAGCACTACCTCTGGCATCATCAGTCTGGGTGCTGCACAATGGCTCCACAGACACAAGTGGCATTGCAGTATCTCTTGACTGACTAAAAATGTCTCAAATAACAAATAAAAATACATCAGAAAATAGCAGTATAGTGGAATGAATCTGTAACACCTGTAAACAAAAAAAATTTTGTTATTAGTAGACAGACCGGGGAACAAGGCACTGGAGAACAGCACTGTGGAAATAGTCCTGGAGGTCCTGGTCAATGGCAAGTTGAATATGAGTCAGCAGTGCCCTTGGAGCCAGGAGGGCCAACCATGTCCTGGGGGCATCAGGCACAGCATCACCAGCTGGTCGAGGGAGGGGATTGTCCTGCTTTGCTCTGCACTGGGGCAGACTCACCTCAGGTCCTGTATGCAGTTTGGGCACCACATTATAAGGATATTAAGCCATTAGAGAGCATCCAAAGGAGAGTTAAAAAGATGATGAAGGGAAAGCCATATGAGCTGCAGCTGAGGCCACTAGATTTGTTCAGCCTGGAGAAGAAGAGACTGAGGGAAGACCTCACTGCATGTGATTCTATGATTTGCACTAAGTTAAGATCCTGATCAACTGCTGCATCAGCAATAAAATTGTATTCAGTGATGAAGTCAATTTTGCCAAAGACTTAATTTTGTAGTATTGCAGTTTATAGTTGCTTAATTGGCTCCCGACTGATGTTTCCAGGATTAGAGAAAAACATTGTATGCAAGAAGCTGCCTTTTTGCTGAACCTGAGAAGCAGATAATATGTGTTTTCAGTTACAAAGCCAAGATCAGTGTAAGTGGTCTAAAATTTTTAGTGACATTTCCATTGGCTCCAGAGAAGATATGATCCACATTTTCTCATCCTGTTCTTATTTGTTATTCCTTGGTCTTGTATGTGGAAAGATTGAAAAAAAGCTCTGCAAATTTTTTGTCATCATGTGATGGGTAATCTCAAACAAAATGTTATGTTTGTGTGTAAAATAGCATAGAGGAGGATGAGGGTTTTTTATAAGACAAATATCTAAAAGAAACATTGGAGCTTGAAACTAAATTAGGTGACATACAACTTCTACTAATATGTGTGTCAGCTGCAAAATATTGATGAATATGCCAGTTTAAATGTACAGGGAAATTGCATTCTTGCAGAAACTAGACCATAACCTCCAAACACTAAAATAAATGTTCTGGAAAATATTTTCATCTGCTCACCTTTTCTCTATGTCCAGAAAATGGTGTGGATATGTTCACTAGTTACATTCCTACAGGAGTCAGAAAGCTAATAAATATTTAGTGGCATAGCAATAGTTATTCAAAATTATACAGAGACAATATGTTACATAAGCCACTTTGTTCATTGTCTTATTTTGAAGCATTTCACTGAACATACACTTTTAAGAATAACTGCAGATTTCATTAGTGTGCGTCCATAAAACAAGTACCAAAACATTAATGGCCATATAAATGAACAACAGCTATGATATTTATGTGAAGCATGGATACCATGACCTTCTGTTCTATTTCAGAGAAACATTTAATAGAAATTACTGCTTTCCTACACTGTATTGGCTTTTTCCTCACAATAAGTAAAACTGAGAAGTGATTTGTCAGGGATGTATGTTACTGACCAGATTTTTGAGGCAAGGGCACAGTTTATGTATTTAAATTAGACTATGTATGAGTCAGTAAGAGTAGCTTTCTGGACACAGCAGTTTCTGTCATCTCTTTTAGGCTCCTGCCCTGTGATTTCCTGTTTGGGACCCATCTCATCTGTTAATGTCTTTTGGGAAGCTGATGTCTACCTACTGCTGTCTTCAAGTTAAGATGCAACACAAGATGAGGGTCTGCATAACAGCACTACCTCACATGGTCAAAAGTGTCCCACTTAAAGACCTACTTAAGTAACATGGTCTTATTTCAGGAAAGTCATGAGTTTGTCTCATCTTACTAACAGGACAGAAACAGACCGCACTGACTTTTGTCCTGACCTTGGCTTTTGAAAGTCTCCACATCACTGTTTTCATCGGGTAGCTTAGCCTCCTAACAGACAAGTCAATTGCCATAGCAATTCAGATATAAGATTTCTCTATATATACTGCTTTTCTACTGAGAGAGTAGATGGTTAGCATGACTTAATTCATGAAAGGAGAAGAAAACACCCTCAAACTGGGTAGGAAGATTCTTCTATCCTTTTTAAGAGAGCTGGATCTACCTAAGAACACATCATCTGCATGCACTTCCTGTTCATGAACTAGAGGACTCTTAAACTTGACAGAAGCTTAAAAAACATGGGATAACATTGGTGTATACTGACTGCAGGATTTTCCTTTTGAATAAGAAGCTGGTCAACACAGCATGTGAACTTGCAGACTGGTGTGATTAGAAGGAATTATGATAGAAATTTTTTTAAGGTACAGATCTAGAAAAAAATGTAAAAAAAGTCAAGAAAAAGAATTGGGAGAAAGGGATGATAATGTCCTGCTGGAAGGAGTGTTAAATTAATTCAGAGCTATCCCTCTGGTAGGTGGCTAAAATCTGCAGGCTGGGTATTCAATACCCAAATGGATTATTTGCAAAATGATTGCTTGGAGCTGCATCAGCTTTTACCTAGTTAGCATTCATCAACACGACTGCCATAGCTCTGCTTTCAGGCCTGCATACAACCCCACATGCATGCCAAGAAAGGGAAACATGAGAAGGGATAAAATGAGAGAAGTGCGAAGAGATAAAAGCCTCAGCCACACAGCATGGTCATTCACTCTGACCAAAACAGTCTTGTCCAGCTTTCCCAGAGCACAGAGCTATAATGAGGAGAGATTATAACAGCTGTACAAATCAGATACACAAGATTTCAATGAAACTGTCTTGGTCAGTGTGAAGGAAACACAGGTAGGGCTGCACAGCTACTGTGAAATTAATAGAGGATTCATGTGGTTTAAATATTTTATCAATACGCAGAAGCAGAGGATAAAGTAGCAAAAATCATTTAGCATTTATGACAATAAAACCAAAACTGCTTGAAAGAAAATTTATATATAGCATTATTTTCCAGTTCTCAAGCAGGAAGTGCTACTCCCTTCCTTTGCTCACTGACTCCTACAAACTACTTTATTAGCCTTTTGAGAGAGCAGTGACTTCCTCTGAGAATTTTCCTCATTCTATGGGTGGATTCATGAAGTTCAAAGACTTCTATTCATGCAATAAGCTCCTCTTTACAGACAAAAGTTGCAGAATATTCTGAGTTGGAAGGGACCCACAAGGATCATCAAGTCCAACTCTTAGGTGAATGGCCCATACAGGGAATCAAACCCAATACCTTAATATCGTTAGCACCATGATCTAACCAACTGAGCTGATCTCAGAGTTTCTCTGGAGCAAGGAGCACATATTAACTACCAAAAATGTTAGGCCCCAGGTGGTATATAATGATAATGTCAGCAGCCATTCAAGTGACTGGAAACAAAAACAAACAAACAAAAAAACCCACCCCAAAACAGAAACAAACAAATTAAAAAAAACACAAAAAACCAAAAACCAAATATCTACAAAAATTAAAAGCAACACACATTCATATTAGCAGAAGCAGAGTTGTCAGGCATGCTTCAGGGGATGTTCAGGGCAGCATGATACCAACTATGGGTCAAATCCCTTATAGGTTTTTTTTGTACTTTTAAGGAAGATCATTTTTTAAGATTTGTCTAAGATTTCTGCAAGTTTTTCTTATTAATTGTCAGATGAAAATAATTAAGTATAGGGAAAAAATATCTGACTTCTAAAACTTTCCTTCTCTTCTGGGCAGTCTCTAATGGCTTTTAAAATTTGATAAGATATTGCAATAGTGTCATTTCCAACCAAAACTCCATGCTTGTATAGAGATAAAAGGGAGAGAAAGAGAAAAGTTGGTGAAAAGTCCAGCTGAAAAATTCAATAATTTGCCTTTAGAAACAAGAATACTCAGGGAAGATTTTNAGGGACCCACAAGGATCATCAAGTCCAACTCTTAGGTGAATGGCCCATACAGGGAATCAAACCCAATACCTTAATATCGTTAGCACCATGATCTAACCAACTGAGCTGATCTCAGAGTTTCTCTGGAGCAAGGAGCACATATTAACTACCAAAAATGTTAGGCCCCAGGTGGTATATAATGATAATGTCAGCAGCCATTCAAGTGACTGGAAACAAAAACAAACAAACAAAANCTGCAAGTTTTTCTTATTAATTGTCAGATGAAAATAATTAAGTATAGGGAAAAAATATCTGACTTCTAAAACTTTCCTTCTCTTCTGGGCAGTCTCTAATGGCTTTTAAAATTTGATAAGATATTGCAATAGTGTCATTTCCAACCAAAACTCCATGCTTGTATAGAGATAAAAGGGAGAGAAAGAGAAAAGTTGGTGAAAAGTCCAGCTGAAAAATTCAATAATTTGCCTTTAGAAACAAGAATACTCAGGGAAGATTTTACAGAGGGAACAAGTAAAGCATAAGCACAGAAACTGATGTGTAGGATATATTCTAGGTTACTTCTAGAATTTCCTTATCCTTTCCTGATCCCATTATCATGTCAGCACTCAGAAGGTGTAGACCTATATCTTAATGTTGCTAATCATAGCTTCATTCCTCCATCCATCACTGAATCTGTTCAAATATTTGCTTCACCAGGTGATGGAATTGCATCCAAGAAAGGATTCCCAGTCTCTCCTGCATGGGCAGACGTCAGTAAAGCAATAAAGTAATCTTAGAAAGGGTGAGTAACACATATGGGCCATTTAAAGGATTTGTGACAAAAGCCTCAACAATTTTATTAGGAAATGCTTTTGTTTTCAAATTCACTTTCTCTAAGCAAGCATATGTTTTTTTCACACGATGTTCTGTAATGTGATATACTACTGAGATTTTAAATAAGAACAGAAATGCATTTAGCGCAATTTCAGTGTTGCTAATTCAAGCAAAGGAAGTATTCTTTAAAAATATCAGTTGAAAAAAAAAGAGAAAAAAAGGAGTGCTGTGCCCAGTTTTGGGCCCCCCAACTCATGAAGCTCCTTAGGGATAGGGGAAGGAGGGGGAAAAGGAGGGCAAAACAGACTACAACCAGTACTTTTGGAAACACTTTTTATCCATTAGCCTGATGTTATTAATAGCAGATAACTATTCAGGTGCCACGTTCAGTTATTCCCTTATGTAGCTGACTCACATATTTCCACACAGCTGTCCCATGGGAGCAGCAGTGAGGAGGTGAAACCCAGTTGCAGACTCACAAGCTGAAGATTGTGCTGCCTTCTCCATAGCTGTTTGGAAAGTGCCCCAGGGACCCTTTACTTCAGGAGGTATGTGTGTAGCCCTGCAGTCATCTGTGCATAGCAGTCTCTGACTTCATGGCTGTGGTCCAACTTACACGCTAGTTTGCACTGTTGACCTCCAGCAGGTTTTCTCGATTCTCGTGTCCAAGTTGATAAGTTCGTTCAGTTTCAACAGGACTTACAACACCCAGAGCTTGTCAGTCCCTGGAGAATTTCTGCACGCTCACTTCATTGGCAGTTATGTTCTCTTACACTTGGCCTTCTTTTCATTTGGTAATGTTTTTTCCCTCCAAATCCATAGACCTAATTCCCACCAGCTCATGGAGGAGAATCCTTCATGATAGAGTGTCCACCATTGAAACAGGTGTTGCAGAATGATTGCTAACTCAGAATCCTTGGAGGTTTACCACATCAGGCTACATTTGACCTGTTTTAGTTCTGGCTACCCTCCTGCTTCAAGATGTAGGTTGGACTACATGACAAACACCCAATCAATATTTCTATGATTCCATGAAACATCAAAGCACGTTTTCTGAAAGATTTCTTTAGGAAGAGGACAGGTTTTGATGTTTGTTCTTTTCCACATTGGATAAACTTTCTTTGGCTCAAGACAGTCTCTCTCAAATAATGTGATCAAAGCCTCCATGAGAACTAGTACTCTTTGGACAAGACCATTTGGCATAAGGTGTAGTGTCCTGTCCTGAAGAAAAAAAGAATCTAAACAGTAGCTTCAGTTCCATTATAATCTATTTTATGATATTGTTACTCATCAGCCATGAAACACTTTGGATAAATCAATAGACATTTAAACATGGGAAAAATTTGTAGGTTTTTTCATATTAAATATTAAGCCAATACTCAAATATGCATTATTTTATTTTTTTTCACTTGTGATTACAAAACAGATTTTTTAACTATGATTAAAAGTCAGCTTTCTGAGCTAAGAACTCATCTATGGCTGACAGAGTTTGACTTAGATTTTCCTTCCACTGAAAGTTAAATGGCATTACTAATGCAAGAACCCTGCTGAGAAAGAAATATGAAAATAACCTCATCATTTGGTCTGTGTTACAGAAAGTTTGTTCATCCTTTTGCAACCTTCTGCCAGGTGCTGGCAGCAAAAAGGGCCAAGTCAACTTGTGTTGTGGGCCCCTTCAAATACTTCAGTAATATTCAGTCATTTCCCAAACAAATCACCTTCTGAAAGGCTTTTTCTGGAGCAAAGCTTTCCTCTTCACAGCTGAGTCCAAAGGCAACTTTCTAAGGGGAGTAAAGAGGATAACAACTAACTTGGGAAAGACAGTAGTTAATAGATCAGTGATAATTAATTGGATATCTTGGCAATAGTTTTAGGTGTGACCTTCCTCTTTTTTAACAACTTGATAATATAAGTAATGCTCCAGCTCCCACTGGAGTCTAGGATGCTGGGGAGGGAGGTTTTGTGATCTTCCCATCCATTCTAGACAGAAACTTTGCTGTGAAATGCAGTCCCACATTGCAACTACTCTGCTTTCTGTGAGTTTCGCACCACCTTGGTAGCATCTCTCTATATCCAGATGCCCTTGAGTATAGGCAAGTAAAATTATATCTCCTCTGCCTGCACACAGAACCAAGCGTCAATAACAATTTGAATGAATTTGTTGTAGGTTTGTCAGCTGTCACATTTTAATAGCAGAGAACAAGGTATTTGTTAATATCTATGCCAGTTTCACTTTCAAAGTCTGTCTTGGGCAAAGTCCAAGATTTTGTCCAGCTGGAGTTTTTCCAGGACTGCCATGTTTGCAGAGCAAAGGTGTGAGTGACTGCTCCTCCACAGTTACTGAGTTTGGAGAGCAGTGAGTGGTGGTTCCTCTGGTGTGGGGTTAGCAGCACTGTGATGGAAGCCAAGTCCCACAGCAACACAGAGTGTTGTCTGTGCTCTTGGCATGAAGACTTCCAGGGTGTAGAATTTCTATTAGTCTACAAGGTGTAAGCCTTGAGTTTTATCATGTAATAGGCTGCAATCTCTACAGAGTACAGTTAAAACTCTACCTTTTAGAACCATTTATTGGTTAGAATACCTTTTGAAAGTCTAGTGTAAGTGGCTCTGCAACATCTTAACTACTTCAGTAAACACTTTCATCTTAGCGAGAGAAAGGATTGACTCCTGTGTCCCAGTCATTAGATTCTTTCAACATCTTGTTCTTTGAGCAGCTGCAACATGCTTTTCTGTACAGATACTGAGTTATAGATGTCAGGCTAAACATTTTCCTTATAGTGAGGAAAGTGTTTAGAAAAAAAAAGATCTAAAAAATTGTTGAATCCTCATAGCTAAAATGACAAAATGGCAGTGGGTATGGTCTAACGTGTTGCAGTCTTGACAGAGGGGAATGTTTTCTAAAGCAATGATTTTGTGTCAGATTTTAGCTATTAAAATGAAAATATTAATTTAGCAATTTGAGTAAAATGCAAAACAAAAATAATCAATGTAATAATGTTATTAACTGTGATTCTATAGCTCTCTCATTGAACAGCTGAGAAGCAGATGTGCTCTGATTAAGTCTACAAATATAGAAACATATTGGTTACAGAAGTGAAGCTCCTTGAACTGTTCCCTAAAAGGGACCTATGTGTCTTTTAAGAGTAAAAGGTCTTACTAGCCTTCTGTTTATGCCATTTCATGAGTTGACATCTCAATAAATAACAGATGCTTATTGACCTCTTTATGAACTGTCATAAACATACTATGCGAACAACATTTACAGAAATGAACAGAATCATAATTTGATTCCAGCTCACAGATGTAATTTTTGTTAACTGCTGAAGACTGAAGCAAAAGAGTGAACAGTGAAACACCTGAATTTGCATAAAGTCTGACCCCTGGGGGTCTTTGCAAGCTTACAATCTCCTTCCTCTCTTCTCATACAATTAAATAAAAATTGATTTGTCTCTCAGGATCTCTTGTAATTGCTACTTCTAGGGTGCATAAACCAGCCTCCACTCACACCCTAAGTCATGCCAATTGTTTCTTTGGTATGTTCCATGCAGAGAATCTATTTGAACGAGGCTTATATCATTCTTCTTTGTTTTCTTGTCATGAGGGATTATTTTAATTCCTTTCCTGCAAACATCATGAAGAAATACTTGCAATAAAATATAATATTAGTAAAATTCATCTTTATAATGCTTCTTCATTGTACATATAGGGAGTTGACATCATAATTTGAGCCCAGTTTCTTCAGGAAATATTGCAAGAAAAGCATTTGTCCTATCCCACATTCCCATAGTTTTGTACAGAAATTCTGTTTGAAATAGTGCTTAAAATAAATAACCTAGTTAGCAGAGAGATGTTTCACCTGTTTGGAAACATCTGTGAAACTGCCTATTTGTCAGCAGCTGGGGAACTGAAAACTCATTCCATAACCTCTAGAAGCCAGAAGCCAGACTTTGCTGGTTCACAGCAATAAATTCAAAAGCCATACAAAGAATATTCTGGTGAGCATATGTTGAAAGTTCTGGTGCTCTGCAGGTACTGCGAATGGGTGGAAGGTGACTGAGACAGCACCCAGTTTTAGGTGTAAAGGATATGGAAAGGAAAGCAGAGACTTAGTAAATTCATATGGCAGAGGAATGCAGCATAGTCTATTGAAGTCACCTATAAGAAGTGATCACCTATAAGAAATGATCACACTTTCATAGAGTGACTTGTTCTGTCTTTAAATAGATGCATAAGCTTCCATTTAGTCTGGTTGTCCTTTAAGGGACTGAACTTCAGGTGTGTTCTGTGATGGGTTGAAAAACACTAATTTCTATTCAAATCTTACATCTGATCACATATGTCTACAGAGACAGCACGAGTTAGTACAGTACTAGCAATCATTTTTCCTTCCTTTGTTATAACCACAAAGAAGAACTAACAAGGAACTTTCTGACTACTATATAACTGCCTAGTTCAAATCCTTTTACAACATCAGTCTTGTGACACAAGTTCAGAAGAAAATATATAATGTCATCCATTACAACCATATTAAACTTGTTCTAAATTATCCTCTGCAAAAGCAGAGCACTAGAAAGAGCTCCTAGTACTCCTCTACTGCAAGTAATTCTAAAATGCATTTCAGGCTACTCCAAGTGACAGTGGGTAAACTTTTACTCTCCTTGATGTCTTCTAAATCAAATAACAGGCCAGGATAAGACTGGCAAGATTAGACAAGAGCAGTGGAAAATAGGTAAACATTGGGATTTCCTTTCACTAAATTATTTAATTTTCTTCACTTTACTATTTTTTATCTTTATTTATTTTCCTTTTTTAAAAAAATATGCATCATAAAATTGGAAATTATCATTAATTATTTTTTTATTTTCTTTCCAGGGAAGGTTCTGATGTTCAGATCCCAGCTGCAGAAGTGCAGAGAACATCTCAAAAGCATTGGTGGAGCTTTCTTCTCAAAACAAAGTAATCAATGCTTTTTATATAGAAGGATCTGCAGACTCACTACACATAAACAGAAATTAGAATATCTGTGGTGGTTTGGGCACACATATTGTATTACTGGAAGTCACTGTAAATTACATGAGCTGATACTTAATATTTGAGAAATGAGTTATTAAAGGGGGTGGGGGGACAATCTGGCAGGCTGACAAGGGCACATTTGAATAGACTAAGCTTAAAATACATAACAGTTCTATGCAAACATTTTGGAATGCACTTTGAGAAAAAGACATTGTATAAAAAAATAAATTCTGTGCTTCTACTTCATTCAGACCCACTTTAGAAAAATCACCATAAGAAAAACAAGTTAAATATTTTCTGAAAACAAGACCCCTTTATAAAAATATCAAGTTAAAGCTCAAAAGCCATAGATTCTCAAAGTCACTGTCATTGATCCCTCATGAGAAACAATGTAAGAAACCTCTGAGTTACATGTATCATTCTTTGTTATTGGGAGCACTACAATTCAAATTATGAGAAACACATACTCACTGCTCAAAACACAGGTCTTACATTTTAAATTATTTTCCTTTTCACCATTACAGAAAAATTTAAACCCCTTTGGCATTGCACAGGCAGTTTGGTTAGGTGGTTTTTTTGTGTTGTTTGTTTGTTTGTTTTTGTTTGTTTTGGTTTGGTTTTTTAATTAGGACTAATGAAATTCATGGAATTCCTCAAAAGAGCAACCAAACATATCAATTTAGATTTAAAGACATAAGAAGGCTCCTTGAATCCAATTACATCTTTGTGCTTATAATCTTGGTTAAATTGTTGCATTGGTTTTTTTACCTGAATTTTTTGAGTTTCAAAGTAAGTGTTATCTGGAAGAAGTAACAGTAGTTCAAATATATGTAAATTATAATAAAGCAGATTTTTAATGGAAAAGTTTGACTATTTGCCTTTTTCCATTACATTTTAAAAAATTAGTGTGTGACATTTTATTTCTTCATTTGTTTTGAATTTACTTTGTTTTCATTAATCTTCAGGTGACTGAATTTACTTATATTTCTGAGCTGACTCTGCAGGCAATACAAATAGAAATAAAGCAGTATGATATTGTTGGGTCACATCATAGCACATTTTATGCATTCAGAAAGTTTCAGCATACTTGATACAACACATCAACAGAAAAATCTTACTGTCAAATATCACTAGGCACAATACTGATATACAGATATAGAACTCTACTTCTTTCAATATTTCCCAAGATTTGTTTTTCCCAAACAGCTTCCAGATATGTTAGGGAACATTTGATCTTTATTAGTTTTTAGTCTGTCATAGAAATTCAGACAGTATTAATGCAATAGATACTTATAATACATTTTGCTAATATGTACAGTACATTAAAGTCAAAGGAATTGTTTCCACGAACCTGGTTCAGAATGTGTAATTTGAAAGAATCAAGGTCTTAGAATTCCTTTAACATTTTTATTGTAATGGTAACCCTTAGACCCATGGTTTTGATATTCAGAAGGAATACTGTTCATGTTGTAATCTGCTAATATTGCTAATAGTAATTCTATATGATGCAGCTAATAATACTGGTAAAATTATGGAGAAGACTTTTCTGGTAGTCATTCAAAAACACCTGAAGGACAATGCAGTCACTGGTCACAGCCAGCACAGCTTCACAAGGGGAAAGTCCTGGTTGTTGAACCTGATTTACTCATACAACAAAGTAATCCACTTAGCTGATCAAAGAAAAGCCAGTTGGTGTAATCTTTTTTAGGATTTCAGTAAAGCTTTAGATACTGTTTCTCGGAGTATCCTTCTGCACAAAATGTCAAGCAAAGAGCTGGATAAACACATCACAAGTCACACATAAATGGTTCTAGTAAATGGGGTAACATCTGGTGACCTGTCACTAGTGGAGTTCCACAGGGCTCCATCTCAGGCCCTGTGCTCTTTGACATCTTCACAAATGACTTGGATGAAGGACTTAAAGGGATACTAAGCAAGATTGAAGACAACAGAAAATTAAGAGGAGTTGTTGACTCCACTAAAGGCAGAGAGATCTCAGCAAATTAGAGGGCTGGATAATCACGTGAAACTTAACATTGGCAAATGATGGATTCAGCACCTAGGTGGGGCAACCCTAGCTGTTCATACTAACAGGGGAATGAGATGCTGGAAAGCAGTGCCTCGGAAAGGGACCTGGGGGTCCTGGTAGACAGCAAGTTGAATCTGAGTCAGCAGCGCCCTGGCATCCAGGAGGGCCAGCTGTGTCCTGGGGGGCATCAGGCAAAACTTTGCCAGCCTGTTGAGGAGGGGGATTGTCCTGCTCTACTCTGCACTGGGGCAGCACCGCAGTATAAGAGGGATTTAAAGCTGTTAGAGAGAGTCCAAAGGAGAGCTACGAACATGGTGAAGGGCCTTGAAGAGAAGTGATGTGAGCAGCAGCTGAGCTCACTTGTTCTGTTCAGCCTGGAGAAGAGGAAACTGAGGGGAGATCTCATTGCAGTCCACAGCTTCCTTACAGGTGCAAGCAGAGGCAAAGGCATGGATCTCTTCTCTTTGGTGACCAATGACAAGATCCAAGTGAACTTGAAGTTGTGTCAAGGGAACTTTATGTAAGATATTAGGAAAAGGTTCTTCACCCAGGGGGTTGTTGATACTGGAAGAGGCTTCTCAGGGAAGTGATCATAGCCTGACAGAGTTCAAGTGTCTGGACAAAGCTCTCAAATACATGGTGTCATTTTCAGGGCTGTGTTGAAATCCAGCCAGGAGCTGGATTTCTGTGATCCTTGTGAGTAACTTCCAACTCAGAATATTTGGTGATTCTGTGATACATTTTCATGTATCACAGAGGATATGTGATGCTCCTTTTTCTGAGGGTTACTCAGGTTGTGTTGGTAACAATTGTGAACTCACCAAGTTCTGTGCTTTCTTCCTTTACACCACATGTGTTACTCAAGACTAAAGCATCTAGCATGACCAAAATTACATTTCCTCTTACTAGCGCAATATGGTTCTTCCATTTTCTATATTCCTGGAAATCTCATGGTTCTGTAAACCCTGGGATGAGGCTACTTCAAAGACTTGGAGAACAGATTAACTTTAGAAACTGGTTGGAGAAAGCAGGCAAGTAATCCACAAGAGCATCAAGATTCCAGGGGGGAACTGTTACAAGCAAGCTAAAACAATGGTAAACCTATATTTAGAAATTGCAATAGTTTGGGGCAGTGTAATCTTGTACTCACCAGGCATCTGTGACAGCAGCACAGGTGAGAATGGCAGAGCAGCACTGGTTTAGATCGCACAGTGGTGAACAGTTAAGTGGAGCACATTGCAGGACAAGGACAGAAAGGATGTGTAAGTTCTTAATTAGTAACCTAAGTTCATAAGGAGTATTTAGGCTGGAACTACTGCCAAGGCACCCTAATACAGGGAGGAACCTTCCTAATAAGTATTTTTAGCACAAGGATTTTCAACTTTCCCTCATGTATTCTGTTCTCTATCCTGCCATGTAGTTTCTTCTATCTTTAAAATTTTAGAGTAATTATATATGTATAAACAGCTTTTGTTTCTTAAAAGAAGTCAAGGAACTCACTTGATCCACTTTCTTTGGAGTGGGCTCAAATTTTTTTTTAATCAGTTTGCCTCTTTGGCTCCTAGAAACACTAGACATTTTGTGGTGCTACACTATTTTATCCCACCACTCTCAATTTTATTCCCTATTCAAAGACTACAGAAAATCTTTCTGAGATTGAACTATTATATGCTTCCTGTTCCAGTCTTAATTTTTGCAGAAGGTTTGGTTTGTTTTTTTTTCTGTTTAGCCTTTCTTGGAATGACTTTATGCAGAATTCTGCTGTCCTAGTTCAGCAGGTGGGACCAGTTGTCACCGTGTGTGGGTGATCAAAGCTATGTATTCTACCCCATCTATTCATTCCCAAGGTCAATGGCCCATTTGCAGCAGCTTCCCAGGGAGTTGTTAGCACCTCCATTCCCAGCCTGAGAGGGCGTAGGTGCTAATGGGCCATCAACAGTTCAAAAATAGCCCATGACTCACAGAGTTAATCACCCATTGTGTGAGTCCCCGCCCTGGGGGAGGGACTGGCTGCTCCCTGAGGGTACAAAAAGGGGTAGGTAAGAAGACCACGGGAACCTTTTCGTTGGACCCAGAGGAGCAGCAGGACCTCGACAGGAGGAGACCACCACTCTGGGCCAGCCATCACCTGCACCAACGGGTTTGTCACTTCCATTTGCTTTGGACTTGGGGAAGCCACACGGGGCTCAGCACAAGGCTAACAAACCCCTTTGGGTTTGTACCCCAGGGCACTGGGTTACACTGCTGGGTTTTGGGAGTTGAAAGCAATTTCGCTTTGTGTCAGTGCATTTACTGTATTATTATTATTAAATTGTAGCTCTGACTTATAATCTCTCTCGTGTTGAGCTCATTTCTCCTGCTGGTTTACCTCTAAACCAGCACATCTGCACAGTAACATCCAAGAGAAATCCAGCTCAATGTAAGATGTACGAATGACCTTTGAAGATATTTCAAATAGAGGTCTTGGACATTGTTTCTCAGAAAAGTGTCCTTTGGTATTAAATCACATTTAAAGGGACAACAGTTTTGAGTACTTCACTTGTCATATATGCTATTAGGGATTGAGCAAAGAACAAGCATCATTCAGGTTATGGTTTACTAAAATCCTGTATAATGTTTCTGAGAAGAAGGAAAACCTTATTTCATTTGACTTACGATTTCCAATTTCCTTCTTGTCAAATTACCCTATACAGAGTTCATGAAGCAAACATCTTTATACAGAGGACCTGCGAAAGATAATCTATTCCCATTGTATTTCTACTGCAGTTGTAAGAAAATATGATATGAGTAAATTTGTTTTCTACTTCCTTCAAAGTAATTTGTTCTTTGCTTTAGCTTCAAAATATATTAAGTTTGGCTTTTGTTTAGCTATACACTTCATTTACTCCATCCTCTATTCCTTTGCCAAATAGCTGTTACTTGGGACTCTGCTCTGTCCTCCATGCAGAAAGCTGACCCTCTCCTTCTCCCAGAGGTCTCACAGACAGGGGAGGTTTGCTTCTGTCCCTACTTGGGAGGCATTGTCAATCCTCGTCATTCCAACATGTTGAACGAGAGTAAGATTTATATCTTCATATAGTCCTTTGTGTATGCTGTTCTTTCTCTTTGAATGCATTCTTATTTGCATATTTTGAAACTGATTTAGAAAAGGAAGCATCAATCACTCTCATTGCACTGTTCCATTTGACATGACTAGGGCTTCTTGTTCCCTTTCTTACAGACCACAGTTTCATCAGTGTAAAAGGACTTTATACTTTCAGTTTTGCTGGTTTCCCTTAGCCCCTGAGCTAACAAACGATTTTCCAACAGTCTCAGTGATGTGATTTTACTTTCCCTACCATGTGTCTCTTTTATAGATTTGCTCACAGGCCTTCCTCATGGATCTGCAATTTCCTCAGCTGTGTGAGCCAGGGCTCTGCCCATAACAGATCCATAGAGCTGAGCCACAGACCCTGGAGCACCAGGAGGTCAGAGAGATGGTGACAGATTCTGGCTGGTTCAGCTGTGGCAGGAAAACAGGGCCTGAAGTATGACAGCTGCTGTGGCCTCATGTTTTCATTCTACTCTCCTCTTTGAGCGTCTGTTTCCTCGTAATTATTTTCTTCCCTCGGGATTTCCAATCCAGTTGACTTCCTTGAACTTTGTTCCTTTGTTTCCTCAGTCCTCTTGCTCCTACTCAGATCTCTTAACTTCCCATTTAGACTCCTTTGATACTTCAGCAAAAATCTCACCCAAAAGATGGAATACTAACAAATATACTGAGATGTTCCAAAACACAATAACTGTGTTGACAGGAAGTAACAAAAGGATGTCATTCACTGAAAGACTTAAGTGAACCATTCAAATTAAGAGGGAGGATGAGAGAGTATTATAGGGATAAATTTTTAAAGAGCAGCCAGGGAATATGATGCAATTAATCCAAAATTGAACCAGTGTTAAGAAATTGACATTTTTCCCCCTTTGTTTTTGTTACTTCTTTACACCCCTGATTTCATTTGAGTCTAAAGGGCAGAGGGATCAAAAGATTTCTAACTATTCGATTCTTTATCTTTCTAGAACTGAAAAAGTGAAAAACAAAATAATGAACGCTGTGCTAATTAGGCCTATAGCTATACAGTTATTCTAAACCTGTTTAGATGCATACACTTTGAAAGGTCAATTGTAGCTTGAGTCACTGCTCCTTCACTTGTAGTATAAAAAAGCCAGTTGTTTCTACTACACTTTCTCAATTTTACCCCAGCTCATGTGGAAGTCTCATGGCCAAGGAGAATTCTTTCTCTTTATCAATGTAATTCTGGAATCAGAGTGATAACTGAAAGGTGCTGAAAACTGTCTCTATGGTTCTCTTTCAAAATATGCACTGCACTGAGCACTTTTCACACAGACTAGTTCTCCAAACAAAATATGATTTATATGGGTAGTATAAAGTTTTAATATTGTTTTTTTTATCAAACTCCTTCCTGACTCACCAAATCCATTTTTAGCAGTGAAAAGTAGTCATGTTTGTAGCATCAAACCACTGGAATACACCAAAAATTATCTGTGACAATTAAGTAGGAAACCTGTCACTTGTCAGGATGTTCCAACCCTGTCATCACAATCAATGCTTGTTCACTGCTTTGAAAATTCTTCAAAATAGCCTTACATTTTGGCAGGGTTGGAGGCTTAGAGGCCTGAAGTCTTGAATGGGAATGAAAATCCCACTGAAGCTGCTTGGATGGCGCAGCCCAGTAACTCAAATATTTGTTTACCTGGGGAGCTCTAAGATGTATTTCCCTACAGATTGTATTTCATCATTTTTTTTAATTTTAGGAGATCAGGGAGATGACTCATATCTAAGCTAGACTGAATTGTGTTCTTTCAAAAGCTTCAATCCAGACTGGAAGGAAAGGACCCTTGAATTTCCTATATAAAGGCTGGCAGAGAAATAAGAGTTTTGTTATTTGAAAAAGTTTAGTAGCTTTATTCTAGAACAAGCTATTGGAGTGAGAAGGGTCAAAGAGAAGTTCCAGGTGTACCAGCAGCACAGAATTTACCTGAAAACCTAGAAACCCTTTATCATGTCCCTGATTCTAAATAGACAATGCTCTTTCCTTTGCTTTGAGGTGAAATTCCACACAAAACACCAATGTCAGAGCTGGTAGAATATTTGGTTTAGACTGAAAAAAATATTTCTTTCTAAAATACAGTTCTATTTTTTTTTCTTTCTTTGTGTGCCTGGCATACTACCTACTACCATTGCACTTTTTTTATCTGTTAAATCAGATATCAAGTGATAGGGATTGATATCCTTTGAAAGTTTTATTCTTGTGAACTGGAGTCTTATTCCACTGTAGTCATTGTGTTTATTTTTCCTTTATTGTTAATATTAAAATTCATCAGGAAATTTATATCTTAAGTTTACAATTCATCAGGAAATTTATACCTTAAGTTTGAAATTTATATCTTAAGTTATATCTTAAGATTGATATCCCTTGAAAGTTTTATTCTTGTGAACTGGAGTCTTATTCCACTGTAGTCATTGTGTTTATTTTTCCTTTATTGTTAATATTACAATTCATCAGGAAATCTATACCTTAAGTTTGCCAGGTACCCTAGCATCCATCTGTGCATCTTGTAAGAGTTACACTGCAGCTGATCCAAGAAAAAAAAATTTATTAAAGTAGGTTTTTTCAGGCACATTTGTATGTTTCTATGCCTGTTCCTTGTCAGGTTAAATGTAAGCCTTAAGATCTGTAATAAAACCTTAGTTACGTTAAGATCTGTGGAAATGCTGGCATAAACTTAAGCCATATCAGGCCTTTTTTCCCAGTTTTCCACTGTGGTTACTTCAAAACAATAATTGCAATGAACTTTCCATTAGTATTATGCAATATTTGCTTAAAAACTCACTGTTCTATGTAAAAATTTCCATCAAGCTCCCTACATTACTTATAGAAAGTAAAGGTGATGTATTGGGAACACAGAGAAACTGATCACACTTAAGTCATCTTAACTAAAAAGACTTAACACATTTTTTCTAATACTGCCAGCTCTGAATTATGCCTAAATTTATTAGTCTTTCTACAGAGCTCAATGTGTTTTGGCTCTGCAAAAGTAGTTGTAGCTTTCCTCTGAAGAAACTGAAATTTTAATTAAGTAACATTGATAAAAATAATTTTACTTTAAAAATGCCAATTAATTGTGAACTGTCCAATTATGAATATTATTCCACCAGGTATCTATACATAGAGATTTTATCTCTAAATCCTTTGAAATTGGAACATCTGACTTAGTGCTCTATTGTCCTTACAGCTAACTGTTGGGGTTAAAAACAGAGAGGGAACACAAAGAGCAAGGACTGCTTTTTGCACAAAGCCCCAACTCACTCCAAAGGAGAACTGCCCAAATACCTTGGATCAAAGTCCTCATCCTGGTCTAGGGCAGTCTGATGGCTCACAAGCCCAGAAAGTTCAGCAGTAGTTTTGCTTTAATGCAGTGTTCAAGGCAAATGTACAATGTGATCAGGGTCACAGCATGTGCTTCACTGTGACTGGTTCACTCCTTACTTGTCATGAGAGGACCTTGTTGTCTGGTTATTATGTGTCACATAATACCTTTGAAAACAGTTGGATTGCTGAAATCACCCATCTTCTCAGTCTCCTCTTTTACTAAAAATAAATCTAATCAGCAAGGCTACAAAATAGAAAAACTCATTAGGGAATGGGTAGAGAAGCATCAGAGCCACTAACAGTTGAGAGAGATAAAAAGAGGAGAAAACAGAGGGCTGTGAATGGATAAATTAATCATAAGAAAACTGCAACAGAGTGGATAGAGGGAAGGAGAATGAGAGAGTGATTCCTCTGAAGCTTCTCCTTATTTCCTAGAGGCAGACAGGATAGGTTAAACCAAATGAAAGGAAATACTGAAGGGCTAGGTAGAATGAGAAGTCCAGGAAATATTTTTTGTAATGTTTCAATCATCAAGAATGTACAACCATATAAAGATGGCTGAAAGCTGTTGAAGCTTATCTATTGATAATAAGCACTTTCTGGAAGTTTCTTGTCCCCACTCCAGATTTATTGATTTATTTATGTTTGTTCTGGCCACAAAAATTAACAAGGACAATGGCAGTGAGGGAAGGAAGTTGAAATTGCTGTTTACTTACATATTGTATACAGCAGTTTGAATTAAAAATTGACTTTAAAAATAAGCATAATACATCTTCCTAGGTGAGAATTTCCTTGGAATCATTATGGTCCAATTGATTTCCTGCTCTGAGATGAAAAATAAGAAAGACCTATGATGAATCAGATCTCTAAATTATTCCGGGATCAATGTAGCTGACAGAGACCTGACTCATTTGCCAAGCTTAGCCCACACAGCTAAACTCCATAGCTATGCAACCCAGCAGAAAACTTTGGGAAATAGATCTTGTAATCATCAAAAACATGCAGGACTGCGGACTGTGAACTCACAGCAGAGTCTGAGAAACAACTCACCGCTTAAATGTATGGAAAAGGCATGAAACATGGAGGTGTGAGGGAAGAAACTGTATTTCTGCTTTCTCTTTAGAGAATCAGTAGTGCTGAAAAGCAAGTAATTACTCTTAAACTATTTGCTGAGCCAGTTGCCTACACAAATTGGGGAAGAAGGGGATATTTACCAAAGTGGATTACATAGGTAATTCTCCATAGTGTCCTTTTTGGCTCAGTGGGAGAAGAGGTGTTTTTCAAAGGATGATTCTGAGCTGAAGCCTGCATCAGATGTAGTGGGATGGGTTCAATTAGATTTAAATCCATTCTGGCTCTGGTGCCCTTATACATCATCCATATCTACTGTTTCAAATCACTTTAAATCAAACATCCCACCACATCAGCTAAAGTTAAAAGTTGTCTTACTTCAAAGTACATGCAAAATCCTAGAAAGAAAATATTAAAATGTTACATTTTAAATTGTGCTGAAACATAGGGCAGGCTTAATGATTTAGCAAGAATAATTAAAGAAATTAAACTGAAATTAATTACCTTCATCTTAACATATGTCCCTTTTCCCCCCTAATGCAGCTAATTATAATGATCACACTTGTCTGAAACTGGTAGTAAAAGGGTGTAGGTTTAGACTCACATTTGCACACTGACCTACCCTCTTTTCTTTCAAGAGAATGTGGTTTATTGGGGCATGCCATGAGATTACTGCATGTTTCAGTCTAGAGACTGCTCAAACTCTGTGATCAAGTCAACCTGCATCCTTCACACTACTTACTACCAGTTTTAAGAACATAATTTATTTATATATATACACCTTAAGAACAGTACATTTCAGAAAGTATATAGTTCCTGAAATAGAACTCCTCCTGAAAGTTATTTATCATGTTAACTACAACCCATTTGCACAGTTGCATACCAATAAGGTTGATGATTTACAGACTGAAGCACAGTTTACATAGAAAAATAAAGACATAGGTGTAGATATTGTATGCAATGAGCGAACTCCTTATTCCACTTAACAAAATAATAAAAACAAAAGGAGAAATAAAATGTTATATGTATAACCAAGTAGCCATTTCAATTAAGCTCTGCAAGATTTGGTTTTGAGCTTTTTTTTTTTTTAATTGACTCACCAGAGCTCTGTTGTAGCTCAACAGAGAGCCAGAGCATAAATCTACAATTGAGAAAATATTCATATGAGGAACACTAATGTCACAGACTCAGTGAATATTTGGGGTTTTGTTTGAGTTTTGGTTTATTTTTTTTTATTTACAAGAACATGAACTACAACATAAAGTAATCCACTCACATTACTATAAATAAGAATAAAAATAAAATAGATATAGCTAGGAAGAAAAGCTAAGATGATAAAAAAGCTGAAAAAAGATACTATATGCATATACAATCATGAATCACTAACTTTTGTCCAAGAGAAGTTTTGGACAAAATAGAAAAGGAGATCAGTGGAAATATGTTTTGGCTTCATTGATTAAGCTGATGCTGTGAAACTGTTCCTGTTTAGGGCAGAGGAGTGAATTACCAGAGGGAGAGGAAGTAGGAGGGGATGAGAAACTGCTCATTTGTCAAACAACCACACAACTTGTGTTCATATTGTCAAACAAAGTTTACAAGCAGTTATGGATCTGAGGATTTTCCACACTGAGCTGAAATTAAAACGTGAATCTGGAGGCAGTAACACAGAGGACTGGCAGAAAAAAAAAACAAAAACAAACAAAACAAAACAAACAAAGGAAAAGCAGTAGAGTGTGGACAGTAGAAGGAAGGAAGTGGAAAGTATTTTCAAGTTCCGAAATTTTAAAGAAATATTAATTCATTTTCCTGCAAGTAGGATTCTGGAAAGAGTATCGAAGATGCAATACAGATCCTGAAGATTCTGTTAGCTTTGAATCTAATAGGAGCTATGCTGATGAGCGTATTGCATATGAGCAAAAATTAGTTATTTTGCTTAACTATTTCGGCTTATCATAATGTCGTGTCTGAATGAAACAAATAAGAAGCTTTCCCTTTCAGACCTAAATGAATACAGGCAAAGATTTGAGTATTCCACTATCAAAGCATTTTGGAGAGTGGAGATAGGCATTTGCTTGTTTTGGTAATTAATAAAAATCTGAAAAAAAATCCTGCATATAAATATGTTAATGTTAATTATTTTAGCATTGTTATGAAATACATTTTCTATTAACATTAGTAATATCACACATAAATTTACTTTCAAAATATACCAGAATTCCAGAACTTTGGCAAAAAAAATGCTGCTGTGAAATACAAGTTAAACTTTGAAATAAAAAGAAACAACCCAGTAGGACAAACTGCCTGATTAAAGGACAACAGCAGAAGCATACCATGAAACCTGCCTGTTTCTACCTGCAGGAAAGATACATGGGCCTATGAAATGTCAATGAATAATAAAAATAAATACTCCTCATAAATAAAGCTGAGAATGCCTGGAAAATAATTTTTAAATGTATATTTTCTGTGTAGGTCTGTAAGAACAATACCATAGAAAAACACATGTAGGCAGTTCTTAATTTTTCAGTAAAATATGTGCAGACTTGGACAGTAATAAAATGAAATAGGGATAGTACAATGTTTATACATTTTCCCAGTAGACATCTACTATATCTCAGCACTGAAGTCCCACATATAAAGACTTCTGTGTTAAAGAGAGACTTTCTCCAGTCCCTTGCTAATGAAAATAAAGACATTTTGTAAATGAGATGAAAGGAATAAAAACTGTATTTCTAAGCTTAGAATATTATGAACAAATGTAAAAATCTTAAGCAAGAGTCCCACACATGGTTTCACAATACCAGCTGGGGTTTGTTTCACCTGGATAAACATAATAATGATACATCAGAAATCTTAGAAATGAAACACAACTGAAATCTTGTTATGAAGGTGCTCACACCACAAGAGAAAGTACAAAACCAATTTGTTTCCAGTTGGAAGACATAAAAGCAGGGGTTTCTGTAGCACAAGCCAGTAGACACGTGGTTCAGTGTGCTCTGAGTCTGTAGCAAACACTTCAAAGACAGTGTAAAGAAAACTTTCATGAGTCAGAATTTCAAAATCCTACATGCCCAAAGGGGCACTTTCTTCCTAGCCCACACACCTTCATGTTGAACTCATACCCTGGAGCACTATTCAGTATCATTTCCATTAAAGTACGCAGGATAATTTTAGTGTCTTTTCCAACCAGTGCAACACTTCTTCTGACATGAATAACAATTTTTCACTCCTTCTAAACACTTATCCACACGACTATCCTGTGGTAATGAGTTAGTGGTTAATTTCAAAGTTCCTTTCTATACATTTCTATTTAGCTCCTCTAGATGGAAATTTGTGCATACCTTCACAGGAAGTGGTCACTGCCATCGATTTTATTGCTTCCCACTCATTCTTCTCCTACACTCTACAATTCTTCCATCTTTCATCAGAGGAAACATGCAGTTAAGAGAAGATGTGTAATTCTGGGGCATTCTCAGACTGTGACCATGAGTGGGTGAACCCAGAAAGTGTGTTGAGTCTCCTGATAAGTTTTATTTTTGTTTTAATAACAGCTTTATCTATTTGCTAAGTAATAATAAGTTAATTGACACATCATGTTCTAACTTTCATATAATTCAGAGATCAAACCCCAAAACTATGCTGTGCATGTCAAAGGAACAAAATCAGGTCAGGGGAAGAAATATTTTCACTGACCTTATCAAAACTAAAAATGCCAAATCAGATCCTGAATTTTGCTTGATAGACTACCATTTTCAACTCTTTTTTTTAAATTTTATATGTGTTTTAAATGTTCCATATTATGACTCATTGCACAGGGTTACACTTCTGAGTTTTTCTTAATTATCCATCATATAAAATCATACCTAGAGGGGAAAAAACCCCAACAAACAAACAAACCCCCCAAAACATGCAGAAACTACTCTACAAGTAATAAAGCTTAGTATACTGAAGACTGACCTTAGAAAACTGGCTATTGGTCATGATATGGAACCACAAAATATTTCTAGGAAACTAGTCAATTTTTTATTTTTTATAAGTTTTTTCATCATTGCAAGAATATTTTACAGTATATTTTTTAAAAAGTAATTTTTATTAATGACTTTATCTGTAGATACATAATTCATTAGTATTTTTTCCCTTGCAGTTTCAGCAATCACTTCAAGGTTAGTCATAAAACCTGAGTAGTGTGTTCTTTAAACACATGGTGTGTGCCTGTGATTTCATATACACTGACTCACTTTCACAGCACTCCCTAACTGGAGGCCCTGCACCGTTCTTCCAGAGATTTTCTACTGATGTAGAATAATAGCCTTAGATATCTTGCTATTCCTGAATTTTGAAAATGCAGACAATGTAGTAGTGCAATACAGTAGGCTTTAATGTTGACAAAGGAATGCGGAATAGGTTGGCAAATTGAAATATGTCAAACTCGGTTTCACTCCACTGGAAGTTCATTTTTGTGATTTTGTGATGTGTAGATGGAA
>VWZD01005311.1:0-43909 GCA_013396695.1 Sakesphorus luctuosus
CTGAACTAGGACACTGCCCCATCTTGGTACTTTTAAAAGAGACCATTTGTATTTTTAATAGAGTGATTTTCAGCTGGGCTGTTTCATCATTTATGTTTCTTTCCCTCTTGTCTGGGAAAGAAAATCAAAAGGTAAAAGCATGGAGGGAGCCTAGAACAGAAATGATTGTGCTTTCCCAGAAAAAAATATGGCTCCACTGTCCACTATTCCTAATCTTCCTAAGAATACCACTGGAGAGAAGGAGTTTGCAATTTGAAAGTGCTTCCTCTCCCAATTTAGTGCATACTCAGACCCCAAGGTACAAGCTGGCAGAGATCCCCCCAAATCCTCCCACTGCCTGGGCAGTCAGCAACACAATCCATGCCTTGGGGCTCTTCTCCATGTGGTCATCATCCACCCGAAGTGTCTTAGCTCTGCCGTTTGTGTGTTATCAAGTAACGGACTACAAAACATTTTCATGGGCAGCCCAGTGATCTCATCCAATACTAGTATTCCTTGAAATAAAGCACCCCAGCCTCATTTGGGCTGTCAGATGAAACTCGTATCTCTCCTTTAGGTGCCTCTATTCAGAAAACAGAAGTTGTACAGCACTGAAAGGGCTTCCTGGAGGACAAGTCTGATGATTTCAGTTCTATCCTGTGGGTCAGTGCAGACCAATGATGTTTGACTGGCTCAGCTCATTTCCCCCAAACACCTAAAGGCAGCGTAAAAGAAGATAGCCCATGCTCTCACAGTGTCTCGGCATAGGATAGGATGCTAATATTTAAATAGACCGAACACACCAAACAGTAGGTTCCATATACCATTATATGTGCAGAAGGTCAGTTACATTGCTTCCAATTACACTCTGGATTTTGCATGGGTTCTTGGTATTTTGAAGCCTTCAGCCATTGGTGCATCTCCACAGAAGCCCCATCCTCCTCCTGGCCTGAGGAGCACCTGATCCAGACTTACCACCCGAGTTCTGTTCTTCATTGACTGCCTCTCTTGTGATAGTCTCACATCCAGGTTGCAAAGCCATATCTAGAGTATTTCTATGCTGCCAAATGACTGCTACCCTTTCCCTTTCCTCTCTTTCCCTTGCTAAACCCTCACCTCAGTTTCCTGATGTTGGTCTCTTGTGATAGAAATACTTTTCTATCACAGAATATTTTAAAATCTGTAGTGGTCACTATTTTTAACCTTTCCCTTTCTAGAGCAGGTCTACCTTCATCATCACCCTTCTGGAATAGCAGACAACTCCATAAGGGATTATCATATTCCAAATAATAAAAGAAACCTTTGTTTTAAATCAAAAGATCAAATTTAAATCCGTTGTTTCATTATCAATGTTAAAAATACTGCTTTCCCTTGGAAGAGAGATAAAATTTTAGAACACGTTCTCCTCTTGCTGCAAAGGATTTATTTGTCTTCTAGTCTATATGTTGCATAATCACTTACCCCTGTGTATCCCAGAAAGAAAATGGGTGGTATGCAATGCTTATGAATGGTATAGTATCATGATTGTAAATCTATAGGAAGATCAGCTTTATTTCTGTATGGTGCTAGTCTTTAACACAATTGAGAATTAGACATTTTTTTAACACCAGGTTTATGCTTTTACACTTAAACTGCATCTGAACAGACAACTGTGAGATCAAACTAAGGTGTTGATTTTTCACATAGAAATGCAAAAGTGATGACCCTGAACAGAGCAGTTCCTCATGTGAATGTTGCCCTTAGTGTTAAGTCAGCACAATTCCCATTGAGAGCTCTTGGGACTGAGCTCAACTGAGGCACAAAAAGGTGTCAGGAGAAGATATATATGATAGTGCATGGGCATACAGATGCAGTAAGAACATCCAGTCATGGTGCCATGGATTTGCCAAGAGACCCTGAGTGTATCTGTGTAGACCCTGATCTTCTAGGGGTGGTCAGCAAGCACCAGAGTGCAGTCCTACAAGATCCACCAGTGACTGCCCCTGGCCTTGCTACATGTGGCCTTCTCAGAGGCCATGGAGCTGAGGCAGCCCATGGTCATGCTTGGGGACCTGTCTGGGACAGGCTGGGGATGAGAGGATATAATTCCCATTGATTCCTGTCCGCGTAAGACAGCAACATAAAATACAGTGATAATAATCTCCATCCTTGTGGAGGTGAGCCAAGGAAAGGTTTTATGAAGGAATATCAGTCTCTCAGCTACTGGTAAAAGAGACTCTTGATGCATGCAATGAAATAAGAACTGTATGTAGATTGTATGCAAATCTATCTTTTTTAGACTTACTAATGCAAATAGGGAAAAAGTTGTCAAGTATTCAGGCATGTGAGCACACCTTCCTTCTCTATAAGCCTGCAAATCTGTGATTTTAGACCATCCCTGCTGCAATCCTATTACCAATCTATAGAGAACTTAATTTGGATCAATTTGTAGTCTGTGGATGACTACAACTTATATTTCTAAGAAATATATTGCAGTAAGGACGGAGTTGTGGTTTGAGCACCACAGAGATGCAGATTTATTTCTTTACAGCACCCTGACTATCTCAAGGTGGGTTGCTGAGTGATGCATCTTTTCAGCTTCTAAGATAAAAATGCTCTTTCACAGATATGATGTTGGAATATGGTGGTGATTTAACATTTTGTGAGTTCCTAAAATGTGTCCCCTGGAGTTAATTCTCTATATTGATATCAAGACACAGACCTAGATAAAAAAGAAATTTGAGGTAAAAAAAAATAAAGTAGAGCATATCAGAAGTTGAGACCAATTCACACAAGCCTTTTAAGACTTAGAGAGAGAAAGCAAAAATACCAACCCCATATTTCTTTGAATTTTGTGATGAATCTGTAAAGAATTTTTAGGCGTAAAGGACTTGCTGTCAAAATTCTGACACTTGGGAGATTTCTTCTTATGAAATGTCAAACTTTTTGTGCAATCTGCTTACAGTGTCACAGTGAGGACACATTCAAGTAAAGGCAAATAGAAAAGTTGGTACTTTGACTTTGGAGCTTTCCAAAGTTCCTGGGGATTCAAAGCAGATGATCAAGCAGTTTCCTCTGCTGGAGTAGCCTTGGCCACCTGAAATTTATCCTGTAACAGTGTGACACTGCTCTGGAATACTTTGGTAATCCAATAAATGTGAATTCAACTCTGGGGAAATAGAGCTGTGCGAAAATGTAATTATAGGTTTATAAAAATCATACTTTTCTAATATTGCATTGCTTTCCCAAGAGAAATGTATTACCAAGGGGATTGAAATGGGCATGTGTTTGCTACATCCATCATTACAATACATGCAATCTACTGCCACTTCTACCTACCAGAGGAAATACTCTGCGGTCCTCTTACTGTAAAAACTCCAGTGAAATTAGAGTACTTATGTCAAACAAAATCTGCATGGGTTTACATGAGTATCAGAGCCATTAAAACAATTTTATTTTAGTATTATTTCCACTCTTTATCTCACAGACACTTCATCTTTTCATAGAGACGTGTTGGCTGCAGTGGACCTATACCAATTTACTCTAGCTAAGAGCTGGAATATGTGTGTTTAAAACTACCAAAAAGCCCTTGAGAGGAGTATGTCATCAGGAACATGCATTCATGGAGTAAGAACTATTCTTCACCTCCCAGTAAAGAAATGCAAATCAAAATCTTTCTATCACCCTGAAAAGCCTTTAAAAATTAGTGCTGTCATCCCTACTTTTTGTAGGCAGACCTCGATATTGAAGAGGCATTCCTGATCCATGATGGCATTTGCTTGTCCTATTCTTCAACAGGAGAGATAGATCAGCAACCTTCTCCTATGGGAACTGATATGATGATTCCTCCCAAAACATGCTTTGCTGGAAAACACATTATGATTTTTCAACACTGGTATTTTCCTTTCATGTTATTTTCACGTTGGCGACCCATGGTCAGGAGAAGAAAATCACTTCTATCTCCACCACCTTTTAGCACCCCCACAACCTAACCTTAGGTAGTTTGCAGGTTAGGATACTATCTGATAATTGAGCCACTCAGGTGAGCATCTCTGCTCTGTGACAGCAGCCAACCTTTTATTGGCTATTTTGTTGTGTACAAAAATATTAAAGTTGAATGAATTGAGTCATGGAATGGAAAATAATTTGAAACCTCCTTCCTTGGGTATGCATGGAAAGCTGTTGGCAGTGGGGGCCTTCAGAGGGAGCTTCTGTGAGGAGTGGGGATGTCTGACTCCTGTGCCAGGCTGTCTCCCACTGTCTCACCACAGAGCACAGCTGAGTCCCCCAGCCATGATGGTGGCTCCTCTGAACTGACCACTTGGCACCTCTGTAAAAGCATATGGTAAAAGCTGAGTAAGAGGGAGCAACAAGGCCAGAGGAGTAAGAGAAACTGCATGGCAAATCTGGTAACACCCTGCAAAAGTGGCTGTGGCACATGGATAACCCATGCCAAAGCATGGGTCTCCAAAAAGACTGTAGTCCATGAAGAACCCATGTTGGGGGATAAAAAAAATGTGAGAAGGAGGGAGCAACAGAAGAAAAGAGTGAGAAACAATGAGTGACACAGCTATTGCACTGGGACGTATATTGCCCCACGAAAGGGAAGTAAGTGTAATCTGTGGCAATAACAAGGGGAATGGAGACAAGGAAGGGAAGGGGAGAGGTGTCGAAGTGAAGGTGAGAAAGGCAGAGGAAAAGCCTTTTCCCTAGGTGCTAAAATGTTTGTCTTCTTTGTTTTCCAATACCTGGATAATAAATATTTATGTTAATTAGCAATAAATTAATTTCCCAAGCCCCATGTCTTTTGATTGTACCAGTAATTGCAGGAAACAATAAGTGATCATCCTGCCCTTACCTCAACCCATACACCTAATCACTCTCGTTCTTCCTGTTCTCTTCCCTTCCTGCTGGGGAGGGTGAGCAAGTGGCTGGCAATGTGTTTGGCTTCAGGCAGCCCAGCCCATCTCCTAAATATTTGTGTGGCATGAGAAAACCATTTCCTGTCCCTGACTGGTGGAGTAGTTGTTAGGGATCATGAAGGATGTGAAGAGGCTGCCTAAAACAGTTGTGAAGCCTCACTATCAGGTTTTTAAGATTTGGCGAGTGAACTATCTACTAGGAATGACATTGTAACCTGGGTGAGGTATGGGAATATATGAGGTGATCCTTTTTCCTATGTGATCATATGACTAGTATGTTCTAATGCTCCAGATACTATGGATCTGATTGTTCAAAAATGGCAAATGAGAGTGTTCCAACTTCATGTCTATGAACACACATAAATGTGTAAGTTTTCTTTAATCATCAATAAACTCTTCAAAAATTAGTTTTCAAATAATGATATTTTTTTTTTCCTTATACCTCATATAAGAAGAATTCAAGCGTTCTTTTTCACATTATTAAGTAGCAGTGAAACAAAATATTCTCATGGGAATACTACAGCGGTTTTGTTAGTTTGTTTAGTTTGATTTGGTCATTCCTAAAGGTGGCAAGCTGACCATTGAAGAGAAGAAGATTGTTAGTTATTTTTCTTCCCAGGTTGTCCACCCAGAATATTACATATTTTTCCTCGAAGCTAGTACAGATGAGGCAATTCAGCTTCTAAAGAACTCATAGCACATGTGGCCTTCCAGTTTCTTGTTCTTTATAGCTTGGACCAAACCATTGGAGCGAGGTCGCTCCAGACTAACTTGCTGTGTTCCTGATAACTCTGTGACATTAAAAATCACTAATAATAAACCACTAATAATGATCTTGAAAGAAGAAAAACTTGCTTTTTTCCAAAGAAGCAGTGCAAAAATAACAGTACAAAATGAAACTGACCGTGTTTGTATTTTTCCTACAGTCAGCAACAATTCTCAAAAATATCCACTGGAGGAGGCAGGAGGACAGGAAGTGTTCAGTAATTTCTTTGATCTACAATATTTTTTATCACAGTACTTCACACAAGTTTTTCAATGGTGTATCCTTGCACAGAGTATCAGGCAGACACTGGTAACTCATGCTCCTCAGAGTCAAGCATGCAAACCCGCATGGGGGTTTGCAACTGGGGAACAGAGAACAGCTCTGTCACAGGTGGACCTTTCTGCCAGCTTATTATTGAGAGTGTTTCTCCATACTGTGTAAGGTCTTAAGCCACTAAAAGTTTGTTTGGAGTTTTTTTGCTTGGATTTTTCTCCCCACAGAAACCATTATCTTAAAATATTCCTGCCTCATTTAACAGCAATTACTGCTAATATACTTCCATGGCATAATTTAGATTGACTGCATGAGGATGCCGGGATTCGCAAGTGTTGTTGGAAGTGTTGCGGTGGGAATCCACACTGAGATGCAAAAGTAAGATCCTACACTTTGTCTATAAAAAAGCAAAAGGGCTCCTGAGACCTTCCACCTTTACCCTCCAGCCATGCCCAGACTTGTCAAACCTTGGTAAACTACAGCATGTCACTGAATCAGTCAAAACTGGGATTCCTGTTGGGAAAGAGTGGCAGCACTATTGGAGGCAGCACCTGCATTTGTGTCAAAAAGATCTCATGTATAAAGCAGAAAGGAAATACTAGAGTCCAGCAAGTGCCATGCTGGGCTCCTGTTGCTTTAGGGTATTTGAAGACTAACAAACCCCATCCTGACGGTTTCCCTGGGTCCTGTCCTGGGACTGCAAGAGCCCCAAGGGATACAGGATGCAAACACCCTCTGGCCAGAGCTGTCACATTGCAGTGAGGTGTGTGACTGCTATGGATATGGGCTAGTGACAAGCACAAACACAAGGGATGTCCAAGCCCTGTGGTTCAGAAGACGTACCAGGCTGGCACCCTGTACTCCTGTCCCATGATGGAATGGGGCCAACCAGGCTCAATGTGCTCCAAGCAGAGGGGTACCCTGGCTTTCTCATTGGCTTCAAATACATTGTCAAGGAGAAAAATGCCCTTCGTGACATAAGAGATGAAGGCAGGAGGAGAGGGGAATGTGTTGTATCACTCCTGAGGTTAGAGAACTGCTGTTTTGCCTTCTTCTCCCTTAAGAACATTTCACCATTGCCCAGGTGTACTTTGAGCAGCAGCTAGGCAAGGTATCAGCTCCAGACATGGAGGCTTCTTGTCTGTAGCATTGAGATCTATAATGCCCAGATATTAGGTCACCCCAGCCTCTCTCAAGAAAAAGCACATGTTCAAGGGAAACAGATTGTCTTGGCTGTCAATTCCTGAATTAGTCCCTATTCAGTATTTTCTATTTGAAATTGGCTACCCTAGCCAAACCGTGCTTGAATGATTGACATTTTTATAAGAGACTAGCAAATAGCAGATGACAAATGATTTACATCTCCTGCAGATTTATGAAGGTTTGGATTTATAAACATTTTCATGACTATGCCATAGCCATCCAAATGTTTCCAAACAAAAAGAAACTGAAGCTCCCAAGCAGAGAAGACCTCAGCATTAGTTCATTTTTCCGGAAACTGGAGTTTTGTTATGGAACCAGCTCCAACACTTGACCTGTGTTCTACACTTTGCTCCATCCTTTCACTCTTTTGCTTTCATTGCCCATTCCTCACTGTTTATCTTCTTGCTTGCCTATGTGCTTTAACCCTTGTGAGTATTAGTTTAATAGGGCAGAGTTTTTTCATTTTATGTTGATTTCTCAGACCTTTAGAAAGCTGAAGGACACTCTTTCTTAAACACCTTGAATATTAAAGCAACCAATGCATTTACAGGCTGTGGCTTTTAATGAAATGTAAGTATTTCACTTTCCATAGGACAGCCTGTTGTTTACATTCTCTCCTCCCAGTACTTTACTTATAAACATACATAGAGAAAAAAAATGAAACAAATCTATTTATTCAGACACTGAGCTACACCAACATGAAGTATCCACAGTCCACAAGACACCTTCCCACAGACACCTCTTCTTGAACACTGTCAGACTCTGCAAAGTCACCACCTCCACCCAAGCCTCCCCATTTACACAGCTCATAATTTCCCTTGCCAGGTCCATTGCATGTCTACTATAAAGTGCTGTTGGCTGGCCAGTTCCAAGTTTTGGACAAACAGGCTCAGGGTGGTGGCACAAAAGGTACCGGCTGAGGTTGACGCTCCTGAAGGTAAAGCCTTAAATATGGTGCTGCAGCAATAGTAATGGCCTATTTCCATTTAAACACCAACCTTCCATAACCTTCCTTTTTAACGTTCCTTGTTCACTTAATTACAGTTGTAAGCCTCTCTTTACCTTGTCCCTCAACTAATCTAATTCACTGCAACCTCTTCCAAATGGGGTGGTTGGCTTCATCATTGAAATTCGTGAGTGAACTTTTAATCTAATTTAGTTGTCAAAATGGGAGGGCAGAGGTGCTGACATGGAAATTCTCAAGTCCTGGTATAATGTTATTGCAGGTCATTGCTCAGCTATAGAAACTGCCTGGGTATTTTATGTGGTGTCCCTAAGTCATACCGGCCCTTTCTGCTCCAGGATTGTGCCCTCACTGTGAGTCTGTGCTACCAGTACAAACGCTGGGACTGGGTCTTTTCATGGGCTTTATTGGACCCCCTATTGGTTATACTCACTAAGATCAGAGTAAAATCTCAGACTGACATCCTGCAGGAACATCTTTAGCTACACTGACTTCTTGGGAATACATTTCATTCAACCCAAAGCAAGCATGACCCCTTTCAGACAGCTACCAGGCTCTGTGTGAGTGCCCTGCTTGGAAGCGGCCTGTGGGATGAAGAAGGTGTTGAAATCACTGATCAAAGCTTTATTTTGGCTGGGCAATTCTGTAATGCCTCCTCACACACTGCACCGGCTGTCACTGGGAACCACCTTCCCACTCAGAAATGTGAGACAAAGCCTGAAGAGGGTTGCTGCCAGAAAGGTAAAGCATTTGTCCTACTACAAGTGAAAGAAATCACCAGGGACCTGAACCACCCCTCCCTGTATTTTACTTTCCTTCAGCTCCAATGCTGAGGAATCTATGTCCTGGCACATTAACAGCAATTTGTTCTCAGAGCTCCCCTTCATCTCCACAATTAAAAAACTGAGAACAGTACCATCTAAAAGAAGGTTTTCAAAAGGAAGGTCTTTTCTGAAGAGAATGCCTGTTTTTTGGAACTAGGAGCAAGCAATGAGTTACTGAATTGCATGTGTGTATGTGCACATACAGATATGCATTGTAAAGAGATTTTGTTTTGAAACAGCAGTAAGGCACATTTGCCAACACATAAATTAAAGGCAAGAAGCTATATTAGGCAGGGGAGCCAGAACAGAGACCCGCAGGGAAATATCGCCCTCTCACTTGAGTAAGAAAGAGAGTCTGCTGATTGCTGAAAGCAGCTTTCTTGATCTTCTAACACATCCTTTTCTTTCTTTAAAGGCAATCCACTAGGATTTGCTAAAAGGGAAAAATGTGAGGGAAGCATTCCTCCTAGAGCAATCCTGCTGGAGCCTAATAACCTTAACCGACCTTAGGTGTCTCCATACTCCAGCTCTGTATCTCCTCTTAGCTCATTCTGCAAGAGCTACTTAACCTAATTACTGAGAAGACACCTCAAGACTGGCGGGCGAGGAAGCGGGGGAGGGTGGACAACGTATGCTTTTGCCATGCGTCCCCAGGCACGACTTGTACAGGACGAAAAGAATTCTCCCTCTCTTTAAAAAAGGCTAAGCTCCACCTATGCGAGCACAAGGGAGACAAACCGGGCACCACCGAGCAGCTGGGCTGCGCTTCCCGGCAGGCTGCGCTCCCGCATCGCCCAGGGTCTCTGGCACTGCTGTGTCCTACACTGGGGACAAAGTCTATGGCACATGCAGGTCTGCCTCTGCAAGGATGCCGTTCCCTGCTCTTCCTGAGGATGGGGTCTGAAGGGAAGCCGTGAGAATGCGTGGAGGATCGCGATGAATTTCCTGCGTGGAGATCTTGGAAGCCGTAGGACCGCTGACCTGGAAGCAATGTGACCGCTGTGGAAAACAGTAAATGATTAGGGGAAGAGTGAGCAGTTTTGCCTTTAATTCTTGTAACAGAAAAATGAGAGAGCATTTGTGAAATGAGCCTGGAACAGCTTTCTTTCCTGATTTTTCTTGAGTTGCCTGTGGGACATCATGAGAGTTGGATGTCAGATGAAATAAAGTATTTCAGTAGTTCTTTAGAAAACTTTTGCTACATAAGAAAAGAAAAAATATAAGTAAAATCAGGCAAATCCTTTGTTAGGTCAGTCATTGAAAAGAAACTTCTTCAAACAGCAACTTCAGCAAAAGGAAAAATTCTCCACAATAGATTTTTTACACCTTTTTGTGAAATGCTTATTTGAGTCATTCACGGAAAAATATAATAAATAGAGGGGCAGTAAGAGTCAATGTGATAATAGCACTATTCCAGACATTTCTGAGAGCAGATCATTGGAAAATGATACAAAACATGTTCACTGAGGTCTAAGCCAGGCTGATGGGTTGTTTTCTGACAAGATGCTTACATGTATTTTGCCCTCCTGCCTTTTGGAGAAGAATTGTGGTGAACTACTTCAGCCATTGCTGCCTGCAGTTTTGAGGGTTACAGGAAGGGAGAAGGATGTTTTTTCTGTTGGAAGATGAAGGGGATCCTCCCACAGGCTTCTTCCCAGTTCTGGTGTAAGAAGAGCTGCAAATAGTTTTTCATGGCAACACACAGAGCAGATCAGCAGCAGAAATCATGTCACTTTGCCAGGTAGAGAGTCGCTGTGCAGTGTTCAGCGGGAATAACAGTGCTGTTCTCCCAGCCTTTGTTGTGCAGCCTCAGGTCTCCAGTGGCACAGGGCAAGGCAGGCTTGCCCTTCCTCTGCAGCATGCCTGGTGTAACAAGCTCCAGAGAGCAATGGGGACCGAATAAGGACATGACAACTCTCCAAATTCTCAAACATTCTCACTTGGAGACAAACTGAGTCTCCCGACATTGCTTTGTGAAATGGACATTTTTCAGTCGGTTGCTTTCAGAACACCTCTGCTTTTCAGCTGAAATGCTGGATGCCATTTCTCATGCCATCATCATCCTGCCTGCAGAGCCCCATACATGGTACACCCCTTCCTGCTGAAACCTGGATGACACCACAATGTGTTGCACTGACAAAAGGCTTTGGCTTCAATAAACCTGCAACCTGTGACACATTTGCATTTCACCAAGAAAGTCCTAGGTGTGACCTTCAGGCATAGTACAGTACAAATAATAACAGCATGTGTGATTATTATATAGCAGAGAGTGGAAAGAACAGCAAGAGTGTTTGAGTTAATAATGTGAGTCCTGACCACACCACATAGTGCTTAACAAGGAGATTTGACTGCATTCCTGAAAAATTGCAAAGCAGTGCCTACAGGAGGCTTTATAGTAATTCTCCATGATTGGCATCTCTTGCACAACATTTGCTTTTCAGATTTGGCTCATCCCTGACCTCTGGATGAAGTGTGTGAACCACCAAATATGCAGAATGGGATTCTTGAAGCAAGCAGTTAGGAATGGTTTGCGGTGGGGGTGAATTTCATTCAAACTTAAGTTTTCTCAGCTGATTTGATCTGCAAAACCCTACAGGAGTGAAGGCAGGTCTGGGAGAACACTACGGTCTTGGCACAGAACTGTTGTCTCTGCTGTCAGCAGCCCCAAGGATGCAAGGGCATCTCTGCAGGGTGGGAGGCCAAGAACAGAAGTGGACTCTGAAATGTCATATAAATAGGAGAAAGACTCAAATGAAAGGAAATGTCTATCTCCTCTTTAGTTTGGCAGTGTAAATGACACAAAATCACTGCAAAATATTGTTGAGGGAAATAGCAAAAATCATGTAAAATTTGCTACTAATAAATATATTCCACCATTCACACACCATGAGACTTACTCTTTCAGGATCAGAAGTTGCAGAGAGCCATTCAGGAGACCCAGATTTCAAAACCTGACTTCTGTGGCTGTGGCAATGCCCCAGCATGTAACCCACACAGTGCCACTCCACTGTCTATCTGAGGGTTTTACTGAAATTCTGTAAAACTGGATGTTTGAACATGCTCGCTTCCGAGCGGGACTCGAGAAAGCCCCGATCACATTTATAACTTGGAGCCTGTCCCAGTTCCCTGTGGGAATTTTCTATCCAGCTGTATGGGCAGGATGATCCTGCGGGCGCCGCGCCGGCCGCGCTGCCCTCTGGTGGCTGCTGCGGGGACCTGCAGGGGCTTCGCCGCCGGTCCGTGTTCAGTGACCGGGGACAGGAAAGCATCAGATCCCATGTGAGCCTGTACAGCTGAGCGCAGGTGAAATGAAAAACACTTCTAAGCAGTTGGATGGATGGAAAGCTGCCTGAATATTTTTTTTATAAGAAATCAAAAAGAAAAAAAGCAGGAAGATATTTTTTCTGTAAACTCAAAAGGAAAGTCTTTTGGGAACACTCTGGTTTCAAAACATTGAAATAACATAAATTTATTTTTTAAAAAAACCCAAACAACCAAAACAAAATGCAATTTCCCTTTTTTGGAAGCCACTTATTATTATTATTTTAATTTTTTAATGGGGAATTATTTGAAAGTGTAATTTGAGCTTTTTCTAGTTTTCTTGAGGAACTATTTTCCCATCTTGCCTGGAAATGCCTCAAATGTTTCTGTTACATACACTTAGAGAGGGTCAGTTTTGTCCAAAAACTTTCCCAGAATCACAGAACTGATAGGGTTGGAAGTTACCTCTGGAGATCACCCAATTTAACCCCCATGCCAAGGCAGAGTCAGATAGAGCAGGTAACAGAGGGGCAGATCCAGGTGGGTTTTGAATGTCTCTAGAGAGGGAGACTCCACGACCTCCCTGGGCAGCCTGTTCCAGTGCTCTGCCACGCTTAGTGTAAAGAACTTCTTCATGTTGAGGTGAAACTTCTTGTGTTTTGCTTTATGGCCATTGTTCTTCATCCTGTCGCTGGGCACCACCAAAAAGAGTCTGGAATCATTCACTTGGCACCTTGGAGATATTTATACGCATTAATGAGATCCCTCTTCAGTCTTGCCTTCTCTAGACTAAATAGACCCAGCTTCTGCAGTCTCTTTTCATAAGAGAAATGGTCCACCCCCCTCATCATCTTTGCGCCTCCACTGAACCCTCTCCAGTAGCTCCTTGTCTTTCTTCTGCTGAAGAGCCAAGAACTGGACAAAGCACTCCAAAAGTGGCCTCGCCAGGGTGGAGTAGAGGGGCAGGACCACCTCCCTCAAGCTGCTGCTGTCACCAGCTTTCAGAACACAGCAAATAAACAAAGAGCTGGTTGGGCAAGAAGGGTTTCACAGAGTGATTTCTTAAGGTTATTCTATAAGAAAAGTGTTCCCAGAGGAAATAAGCTCTGCCCTGGGTTTCATGGTCCCTGGGTTTCATGGTCCCTCTCTGATTACACTCAGTATTATATTTGGGGTGAAATTAAAAAGCACAGGAGAGTAGAGATTAACTACCAAAAAATATTAATTAATTAATTAATTAATTAAATATAAAAAGAGAGGTATGGAGACCCAAGATAAGCTGAAT
Organism: Sakesphorus luctuosus; assembly: GCA_013396695.1. Lineage (NCBI taxonomy): Eukaryota > Metazoa > Chordata > Aves > Passeriformes > Thamnophilidae > Sakesphorus > Sakesphorus luctuosus. Next base: position 13,457 of record VWZD01005311.1, read on the forward strand.
GTGCTTGAAATTTCCTGAGAAACCTGGCTGCTTCAGGAACATGGCACAGGAAAGGGAGAAGACCTCTGTGGGGAGAAATGTACTTGTCCTTTCTAAAGGAAAAGACCTTTGTCCATAATCCAGAGAAACACGTAGTAAATGCTGTTGAAATATCCTCAGCTCTGGACTCAAAAATATCTACATGCCAGGCTAGTCTACAGGTTGTTGATTTTAATAGGTATGATTGTCTCAGTTTGAGGGGAAAAAACCAAAATATTTACCCACAAGCGGAGGAGGGGGTTTACTCCACAATAATCATGCCACTCTTTATCACATTTAAGAAAAGGAACTTTAATCAGAAAATGGATATAAGAAGGATAACTGTTCTTAACTGATATATATATATGTAGGTATAGATATAACTGTAAACAGACCAGAGCAAACTGCTTCCCCAACGCCACAAGAAAAAAAACAACAACCAAACCAGCAGGTTTCCTCCTGGAGAAAAGTTATATTTATGAACAGTGTCTGTCACAGCCCGGCTGGCTGCGGAGTGAGTTTCCAGTCCCTCTCCAGCGAGACAGACGAGCGGTGAGCTCTCAGATGAACTCTGTCTCTTCCCTTGTGTTCCTTGTCCTGAACGAAGAAGGAAAACTGGAAAACGGAGAACCGCAGCGTGTCCCAGAAAGCAGCCGCGACCTCTCTCTCCCGGGTCGCTGCTGCAGCCAGGGCGGGCCGGTCACGTCACTGCAGGTGCCAGTGAGACTGGAACGGAGACCGGGACCCCGATGCCGAGACCAGGAGCAACAGCAGTGGCGGAGAAAAAACTAGCTTACTCCACAGTCGCAGCAAGGAGCAGCAGCAACGGCCTCTCTCCCACCGCAGCACACACACACCAACCCCAGCCGCGTGTAGTCCCCAAGAACCACAGAGACAACCTGCCCCCACCCAAGCATCAAGAAGACGGTAGCAGTTAACTACTTCCTTTGTTAACTAATGGCATGGGTAGTTAGTGGCAGGGGAGAGAATTTACATAATAATTCTAAACTACAACAATGATGTTGATACATATGATTCCACCTGCACTGAAACTGGTAAGCACAGCAGATTGATTAGATACAGCTGAAATTTCAATAATGTGTCTATTGGACATAAATGTAGGTTTCTGTGAGAGTTTCCAGAGAACTTCAAGCAACTGAGTAACACTTTATTAAAATTATTAGCTAACATTATCTGCTTATAAAAACTGCAAGGTAAAAATGTTTGAGATGCTATCTCAATTTTGTAATCTAGATAAAAGGATAAAGATTTTTGTGGCACTGTAACAAAATGCTGGGAAAGTGAAATGCAGTAACTTTTTCTGTGAAAAGTTCTACAATTATAAAGCGGAGTAATTTTTCACTGGAAAGCATCAATTGCTTCTGAATAAATAGAAAGCACACGCACACCCCACTCATGCATCTTCTCCACATCATTTGGTAGCATAGCTATCTTTGTCATATACTCTTTTTTTCAGCTGAACTAAAAATCTCTGCAAGTTTCAAACTATTGCAATGCTATTTATGCACATGTAAGTAACAACAGAAAAGCAGAAACGAGTGAGATGCTTTGGGACAAAGCTCTTGCTTAGTTGTGGAAATGTTCTCTCTCCCTTTTCTGAACTGCTTAAAATTCTGGCAGATCTCTTCCAGGCCAAATGACCATGGAAATGTATAATAAATAAAAAACACCCCTGCATTTGATAAGAAATGGGGCTGCAGGGATACAGCCTTGGCTTTGGGAGAAACCTGTTAGGTCACACTTGGCTGTGAGAAAGAAACTGAGCAAAGAGTATGTCTATTTTATGCAGTTTCCTTTGATTCCTCATGCTTGAATAAATTAATTATTATTTTTCTTCTGAAGGAGGAACAAAAACTGGGTAAGAGGCAAGTGGAGGTGCTTCCTGGATAATCAAGCCTTCCTTTTGTCCTTTTCAGCAGCATTCTATTTACAAATGCCTGTTCTGCAGAAGCTGTAAAAAGCCTTGTCCTCTAACAATGCCATGTCCTCACTGAGGCTGACCTGGGGCAGACCCCTATTTACCAAATATAAAGATGCTAATTATTTTGTGTATAGGCCCTAACATGATTACAGAGAGCATGGACACTGGTTGTTGTTATAGCAATCTGAATTAAAGTTTGCATGTGCCAGCATAATTAGGGTTCCCCCCATCAGTTTATTGGGCTATTTTTTAACATGACATCTCAGCAGCTGGTAAAAACAATGACAATTTCACTTTTGCACCAGCTAAAGCATGCAGATGGGGAGACTGAGAAAAACAATGAGATTTCCTGATCAGACCCTGAGGAGGAATGTCTTTGGTGTTTTATGTGAGGCCCAGAGATGGCTTCCATGTCCCTCTGAAAGTTTCAAAAAATACTCATTAAAAAAAAATAACTGGAGTTATAAAAACCAAACTTAGGCCAGGCATTCCCTGCTAAATTCTTTGTTTCCACCCTACCTTTGTGTGATGGAAGCAATTGCAGCACCCAAGTGCTGTAACACAGCGAGGTAATGAGCTCGAGGCTGGGGCTGTGGGTGCATGTTGGGGTCATGGGCTGCCCAGGGACCACTGGTGCCTCAAGACCCAGGGTGAAGGTGGCAGGTGGCATGGACCTTTGGGAAGGAAGGGGGGAAGATGAATGCAGCAGTGGGCCCAGGATGGTGCCCTTGGCCAACCCTGGTCCCTGACATGGTCAGAGGGCCTCAAGCCCTTCACAGGAGGCAGGATGTCCATCAAAATGCAGCAAGACTGAGCCACCTACACATACCCCCACAGCAGCACCAATCCCACAGTGAGAGGCTGCCAACGGGACAGGTCTCATTAGTTGTTGTGACCATCTCTGTGACCTTTGTCTCCATCCTGGGAAATCATGCTGCACTGTCTGCACCTGTATCACACAGTTTTGGAACAGCTGAAGGTGAAAGAGCAACCTCTGCCTCTGTTCCTGTCTTGGGGACAGTTTGTAGAAACTTTCTGAAGGGCCAGGCCGTGGATATTTCCAGTGGAGAATGACCGGCTCTCTTTCCAATGAGCTGTCACCAGGATGAGGGCAAGGAGGGCACCACTGGCCCAGCTGAGCCCTGTACCCACCCACTGCACAGTGGAGGGAAGACCCAGTCCCAGAACACCTCCTGAGAGGCAGCAGAAGGTGGGGAATGCTCAGAGCTAAAGAATAAGTGAGATGTGTCTGTCCAAACTGAAAACATTGCCAATGCAGTCAGGAGGGAAAAGGTGCTAGTTTTTCACAGGAGCTCCAGCTCCAGCATGAGTAACTCTAACATGTGGTTTGGCTTCTAAAAGAGATATTAGTCTGTCAGAGGTGTGAGTCTTCTGGTGGCAGCAGAGATGCAAGTAACGCATTTAAAGCCTGTGTGGTCAGTACTATGGGGATCTCACCAGAGCAGAAAACCACTGCGATGAATATTTGGTGGGATGCTCAGCTTCCAGAAACACATAACAAATGTACTTAAGTCTAGGCAAATACATTGTAGCCTATGGAATGACTCACATAGGCGTTTTGTATTACACAGGTGCTCAAGGAATTTATGCTTAAGGATTTTAGTTTGCTTTCATTTTCAGTACTTTGCATATTTTGATTTCCTGTATATATTGTGAAGTCAGAAATAAGCAATAAGGTCAAGGCTAATATACAGACAAGAATCATACAACTAGCACATACTTTCCAGGAATTCACTTGGAAAGTTTCTGAATATATGACCTTGTTAGACAGGGCTGATGTTCACTAGGATCACGGTCAGACACAAATGTGAAAGATGCTGTGAGGGAACTGTTCACAGGGAAATTCCCACACAGCAGAGCTCACTGATCTAAATGGTCCAAGACACTGTCTTCAAGCTGTGAACGACTGTGACAACAGCATAGCATCAAATACAGTTTTCCTGGTTCTCACTACATTCTATCCCCCGTCACAGAAAGTAAAATGAAAAGGAAGTATTATCTTTAAGGCTAGTACTTTGAAGTGTGTATTTACATAATAAAATTTCCACATAATAGCCAACAGTAATTGCCATAAGAATCACATACTGTGGGAGGAAAATTTTGCAATCAATAATTATCCCCTTTGTGGGGTTTTGGTAGGTTTAATCGAGCCTTATCACCACCTGATGGCTCATGGTAGATTTTGCTCCCACCCCAGAGCAGTGGTGGGACAATGCCAGTGGTGAAATGTTCAAGGGCCTTATTCAATGCCTATATGGCTTCAGTGTTCAGTTGAAAGCAAGAGATTTTTCTTAGACGTAGGATCACCATCCAATGCACTCATGTATTCTGTTGTCAGTAAACATCCTCATCTGTCCAGCTTTATCCATTTCTCCAAGGTGACACACCTTGCCACAGAGTGCAGCCATTGCTGGCTGGAGTGTCAGATCGGCTAGTGGGAGGCTGTCGCGTCACATGAGAAGCCCGTACACCCTAACAGAGTCTCAGCAGCACCACCAAAAATTATTTTACCATTCTAGAGATGACAACATTAACTCTGATATCTCACACCACCCTGCATGAGCGGCAGTCCAAGAAGAGCTTCTGCATGGCCCAAACAGGCCTAACACCCAGACTGCCAGGGCTTTGCCTCCTCTGAGTGATGGATCCTCTTCAGCTCCAGGCAACACAATCTTTTTGGCCCCTAGCTCCTGTACTTGAAGGAGTCAGTCCAGGGGTGCTGCCCAGCCTCTTACCCAGGAGCATGGAGGAAGAGAGCTGATGGATGTGGAGGAATGTATGTTATGGGTCTGGCTTGACACTGACAGCAAAGCCACAGCTGCCCCTTCCTAAGACAATAACCTCAGACTGTGGCCAAAGTCAGACCTGTACTCCAGCAGCAGGACCCAGCCACGAAAGCTGATTAAGCAGCTTAATGATCACAGTAACTGGAGGGGAAAAACCAATTATGCATGCAAATAAATATTGGTAGAATATTTTTTCTATGTGGCACCCAAACCAGAAATGTCTTCCTTCCCTCCCTCACAGCAGCTCTGTTTCTTCCATGTGGCCATCTTCTTCAAGGCAATGCAGTTGGGTTGCAGACTCATCTGCAATGGGTGTCTCAGCACAGCAAAGCATGGGGGCTCTTCTTGCTGTCAGCAGTCACAGTGACTGCAATTTATCTAGATTCAATCTATGGATCTTAATATAGATCTTTGTTACATGAGCCTGAGTACTGTTCCTGTGAAAGCACTGCCGTTTGGAACAACATTTCAATGCGTTTATTATAAGAGCACTCATCAAATGGGGAAAAGGGGGAGCAAGGGAAGATAAGATATTTTAGAAATTGAAAACAAACTCATACTTAGCATAGAGCAGTCTTACAGGCACCTTTAGACTTAAAGATAGAAAGAAATAAAAGTAGGGACTGAAGCTTCAATAAAAACCAATGCAACTCTTTATGTGATGTATGTCTGTTCCAGTACACCATACAGATAATTCAGCATAAATCCACATAAATGTATGTCTGAAACAGCTCTTATAAGCTAAACTGACACTGTAGGGCCTGGACTAAATGCAAGTGAATAGTTTAACCAAGTGATGTGACACAGAGCTATCGAGAGGGAGCATATAAGAGTCTGGCTTCATTTTCACATTCAGCAGGGCACTTCATTTGAAGCAAAGAAAGAAATCAGTTTGTTATTTCTGTGAAGGTCTCCTGTTACTAGTGCAGTCTGAATGCCATTAGTGTTAGTACCGCTGGTTGTTTTACACCAGCTTGACTTTTGTTGTTCCTTCCTGAAATAGAGGAGAATTACTTACCTGCAACTCTCACATGTCGGCATATGCAGAGGCTGTACCAGGGAGGCAGCGACCTGGAGATCTGAAATGGGAGATATCATCAGCTATGAATTCCTCTCCCCACTAGATGGCCCATATCTCTACCCGTGAGCCAGGGAAAGGAAGATTTCCCCGCATGGAATGCTGCTCAACAGAGAGGTCCCTTGCCGTCAGGCAGGCTCCGCAGGCTGGCAGAAACACACTCCTTGCTGCCCTACACCTGGCAGCGCTGAGGGCTCTGTTTTGGAATCCCATCCTCTGTATCCAGGTACAGAGCAATAGCTCCCAAGCCCTACTATACATGCCATTTCACGTACAACTCTCCACCAGTGAACCAGTGCCAAAGCTGATGGTGTTTTTCCAGAAAACTGTGTTTGGAAACTGGGATCCTGAATTTAAAGGCAGCTCCTCTGTTTTTACTGCATGTAGATATTTCACCCACACGCTAATATTTCTCGAGCCATTGCACAGAGACATTTACACAGTGTTAAGCAGGTCTGACACTGGCAACAGAAAGCTGGGTGCATCCTCTTTTATATCTCTGTACACACATTCAGGTTCCTAACTCCCCCATTACATTAAGGAGGAAAACACTACCTACATATTTCTCTGAGGATAAAAATAAGATACATAAGTTCCTCTTTGTGCCTCAATTGGAACAGGAAAAAACTCAAGCCCATTGTAAACATATTTACTTACAGAGCAGGAAGGACTGGCATATTTCAGACAAAAAATGTAATCTGTTCAGCAGTGAGGACCTCTGATACAAAAATGGGAATAAACCAACATGGCAGCAAACTCAACATTTGTTTTAGCTCGAGGAACTCAGATACAGGTAAATAAGAAAATCTCACATTCCCACCTCAAAACCAGACACTTCAAGCTAAGAAAGGAATCAGATGCACAGTGACGGAAAAGCTCTTCTGTTAGAGATTTTGTGACATGACCACTTCCTTGCATTACATCTGCACTGCTTTCAACTATATGTCAAAATCATATAGCCTAAGGAACTCATGTCCTGATGGTGAAGGCATAAAATATAAATACACATTATTAAAGTTGCATTAGTTTTGTTCAGTCTGCAAAACAAGACCTTGGAGGCATTGTTGCCTTGAAGAGAAAACACCAGTTTTAGTAGTTAAGGAGTAGAAATACTAATCTCTTCCCTGATATTCATCTAGCTTGAAATTTCAGCTATAGCTGCACTTATGCTGCAGTTTCCTTCCTTGTGAAGTATAGAGGAAATGGTGCTGTGTTTGCCTTGCAGGGATATCCTGAATGGTTAAAAGTTGAATTCTGCTTTGAATGCATAGGGTACTGCTGCTTAATAGCTCTGTATTTTTAAAACCCACTTCTTTTTTGAGAAGTCAGAGGTCTCTTTAGTGATTCATCTGGTTTTCCGTCAGTCACCATTGTGACACGCTGTGAAGATGTTCCCAGAGGAGACAAGGAAAGGATATTGAATGGCAGAGTGCAGGGCATGCTACCTTTCAAAGGGACACCACAGCTGCCCATGTAGAACAGCCCAGTGATGCATCCAGCCCAGCGTATCTCCCGTGGTAGCCCCTGCAGTCTGCTCTGGAGGGAACAGCAGACATCCCCCACAACTCAACTCGTCAGGTGGTCAGTATTATACCACAGATCAAGCTATGCATTCCTGACTGCCTCTGTCACTTACACCAAGAAAGAGGATTAGTGACCCCTGTAAGGACCAGAATATAAATGCTACTAGCAAATATGAATCTTCCTCCTTTCTGTACTATCCAGATTTGTACCTTAGCACAGACCAAGTCTGCTTCTGAAACTTCCTAGAAGTCCTAACCAAAAGTATCAAAATCCTCATGCAAAAATTACACTGTCCAATCTCCCCTCGGTGCTCTGGAAAGCTGTTTTTCCCTCCTGTTGGGGTGGTTAGTATGCCAGTGTCTTGCCTCTCTCAAAGGTCCTGTCAGACCCAGCATTACTGTGCTGCATGACCCTCAAGGAAGAAGAACAACCATTTCCAGCCATCACTCATCCACAGCAACTTATTATGGCCGTTGTTACAGAATCTCTGTTTCTCAAGATACTGAAGACACCAACATCTCAGATCCATCCAAGACAAGCACACATAAAGTGGATGTGTCCAGCCATGACTAGTCTGTGGAAAGGCCTGAGATTCTTGGGTCTTAGAAACAAAGAGTTGCACTAATCTGATAGGCAACAAAATACAGCGTGTAACATGTCAGAAGTCTGATGCTGACCAGAGCACAGGGAGCCTGAACAGCAGGTAAAACCTCTGACAGAGCTGATGTAGGACTGCAGCCTTCCTCCCTCTCCAACATATGTGACAGAGATCTCTGTTTTTCTTCAGTAAATAGAAGTGAGGCCTTGAAATAAAAAGCAATCAATGTAATACAGCTGCAGTACTAATGTCAGATGTGCAAAACACAAAGCATGGAGGAAAAAAGCAAGAACACATTACACACGAAAAATAGCAGGTCTCTGTGAAATCATAAGAGTAGCCAGCTGATGGATTAAAAATTTTAGCAGCTTTTCCAACCAAACTAACTCCCCTGAGGGAAAATTAAAAAAAAACAACCTTCCCCCTCCCCTGGGAGAGAGATTCTCTACAATCGAGTCCTTAGCATCAAATAATGCATTAAACTATAACTGTAATGTTGATTGTTGTGATGTCTCCTAAACAGCAAGCAATCCTTCGAGCCACCAGAGTCTGGGCACTGGAGAAGTGTAGTTTAAGATAATACAGATGTATTCATCAAGATGAACTGACACAATGGATTTCCACATTCACATGGTGCTAGACTGTTGAAATTAGGTAGAATCATACATTGTCATTGGTGCTGCATACAAGCACTTGTAGAAGAAGGAGATTTCATTTTTGATCTTCCTGAGATCACAAGAAGGTCAGCTTTTTTGGTTAAATCTCATCTCAAACACTGACATTCTGAGATTATGAAATTCATTCTGGTCCTCTGATTATGGGAAAAGACCAAATTCAAAGTTTAGTATTTCTGTCACAAAAAGGTCATCACTATAATATTTTATCATTCTATTTCATTTTCTGTAAGTGGAACATGTAGGACATGAGACTTCTGACTTGGAGAAAATAAGGTCATTTGAAGTCACTAGTCCAGTTTTTCAAGCTTCAGGCAAGACACTTCTTAAAGGGGGGCAAGTGCATTGTAGACAGTGATGCTGATTGTCACTGTGAGTTAACAGGTCAGCTCTGGTCCGTCAATAAAGCCTTAGGGTCTGTAAAAAGACAACCTGATTTAGGAAAAATCTGAGCACACATACACAAGATCTTCCGCAGTAAATAACAGTTTGACAGTTATGTTACTGTTTCATATTATATTTCTCCTTAGTAACACTAATTAAGCAACATGCTAGGATCCAGAGCCTGAAATTTTTTTAGCTGTCTAACAAAGAGTAAAATCACTGGAAGGAAACTGTCTTAAAGCATGGTGGAATGTTCTCTAGGTGTCACATTTCCATAGAAATTTCAGCTTGCCAAATATTGCACTACTGACACCTCTTTCTCTCTGAAAAGCACACTATGATCTTTTCCAATACTTCTTATAAGAAGTTTCCATATTCAGAAGCAAGAATCTAATGGAACTTGGGAGGAATTTTGCTATTGCTAATAACTTTCCAGGACAGGTGCTCAGAGCCTATTGCGGGCAGTCATAGGTCTGCACTTGGACATAAGTACTTAAGTCTTTATTGCAGTTAAGTCTCTTCCTAAGTAAACCTGTGATATGCCAATCAGAGGACAAGTCAGAGCAGTCAGAGCATAGGAAACATCTCTGCAATGCCCAGGAACAGTGCAGTGATTGTGAAGGCAGTTTAGGTCAATGATTATGAAATTCTGCACCCAAAAGGACATACAGATAATATATATAAATCCTTAAAGCCCTCACAGGATTAAATTTAAAATTATCAACTATCAGGATAATGCTTTTCTCTTAAAGAAGAGAACACACTGCTTCTTAGCAGGACTTGCAGGAAAGTTGAGACCATCTTTTTCCAGCCAGTCACAACAGAGTGGATCACTGTAATCAAAGTTTTACTTACCCTTCCCCAAGTGTCCACCCAAAAAAGTCTATTTCCAGTACAGAGAAACTGAAAGGCCAGAGAAATAGAAGCAGTCAGTCCTATGTTCTACAAGTTCTTAGGCAGAATTTAAAAAATAAAACCGAGAATCACAGACGTGTTTAAACTCCTTTAAGGAACTCATACTTGATTCAAAAGTTTGAAACACTTTGAAATATAACTCAGGTGAACTACCCTCAACCCACTTTGACAGAAACTTGTTGCTTCTCTCTGACCTACCACATTAATTCTGAGCAGGAGCTGGATTGGCATAGGTTGGAAAAGCAACTGGTTTTGAAGAAAAATATGGGAGGCTGAACATCCTCTTCATCTATGATGCGCTAATCTGATCTCTAATCCTGGTGGACATCCTCCACAGGCTCCCTCAAATATTCCCCCCTAGAAGATCAAAATATTATGCATTTGCTCTTGCAGCAAGTACTCCACCAAGGGTGACATAATGCCTGGCTTTCCTCTAATTTCTCTCTATGTGTCTGTCCTTTGACTGGGAGCTTCTCTCTCATGTCCCATATCTGCAAAGGAAACAAGAGCCCCAGACACCACCCATTGTCATCAGTCTGTTGTAAAATCTAAATTCAGGGGCTAAATGATGGGAAAGGCAACAACATGTCCTACGCAAGAGCTCTGAGTAAACTTCCATCCCCATGAGCAGACATGAGACCATTCAGATGTCAAGAAGACATCCGTGTCTCAGCTACTGGAGATAAGTCCTGGTGAGTTCACTGCTGCCTGTGGGCAGCAAAAACCTAGCACTTCCCCTGAGTAACCAAGAGCCCCGTGACTGCAATTTCTGCCTCCTCAGCAACTCTCTGCAATCAAAACACCCTCTTTTCTGAAAAACTTCTCAACATGGAAAGCAAAACCAAACTCCAGAAGAAAGGAACAAAAGGAAGGAGGCTGAGGGGATGAGCCTAAAGGAGAATGCTCCACCCACTTCCACACCTATGTTAGCACAGCATGCATCACAGGACAAACTTCCTCTGGGTACGAAATGAACCAAATGCTGCTTATCTCTGAAGGTTACAAAGTATATTCTGAACAAATCACAGAATCACAAAATTACAGAACAGTGCATGTTGAAAGATCCAACTTTTTGAGGGAAAAGAAGCCTACATTGGATTGTCTAGTACCCTGTGCTGTTGCATCTAGAAAGCCTCCACTGGTGGGGGCTCTACCACTTTCTTGAAGAGATCATTCATCTTAAATGTTTGTGTTTCTTAGAAGCTGCCTGGTTCTGAGGCAAATCAACACACACACACACACACACACACACAAAATCCATCCTCTTGCCTGTTGTGGCAAAGATCTTTACAAGATAGCAGGTATAGGTACCTACTCATGGGAAAACAGTAACAACTGATCTGTGACCAAAACCAGTCTGCATGACATGGACATGCAGGACAGTGAAGCATATTAATACAACACACTCAGATGTGTGCCTTTTCTGTCCTTTCTGAGTGTCAAGTGTAGCAGAGGATATATTCAACCCCCCAAAATCCAGTTTCTCACAGAAGAAACAGTATTAACATGCAAAAAGGATGATGACTATTTCTGGACAAATTAATTTTGTTGCAACATTTGTTTTATAAAAAGCCTCAAATGAACCTGTTTAGTTTATTTGTAGAAAGCAGTGCTCTTTACTAATGACTGATTTTTATTGATGTCATTCTTAGAAACCCACAAATGATCAGTTTGGGTGTTGTCAATGTGGCTCTTTGCAGGTGACAAAGAAAGGAAGTAAATAAAAATATGATTTGACATTTCATTAGTAACGCTAGAGATGGCTGTGCATAGAACAGAGGCAATGAATATTGCACCTGCTGGAATGCAAGCAATAAAGGAAACTGCACAGCCTGCTCTGACCTCTAGCCTTCATTACCCAGAACAATCTGCCATTCTCTGTATCCAAAATCATACTATACTTGTGATAGCAGCAACCAGTGGCTGGATTTACATCCACACAGCCGGAATAAAATTGCTATGATTCAGCTACCTCCTTCCTTTCTCTCTTGAACATAACCTGTCTTCTAGTTAGACTGCTGCCTTTCCAGTTGGGAATAAGCCACTGTTTTAGAGAAAAAGAACTGTGTGGGTGGAATGAAATGCTTAGAGGATACAATGCTCTGCCATTTAGAAATTTTTTCACTAATAAAAAAGGGTGCAAAAAAGGGTGCTGGAAACCAAAGCACAAATCCAAGTATGCAACTGCATCTTTGAGCTTTTTTCTTGATCATTTAGATAACCAGATTAAAAAAAGCAGAATGCAAGGTTTGAATTTTCAGGCTAACTCCAAGAAACTAGTCCAAATATTTAAATGGTAAAAAAGATTAACAGTAAAGTGATATTCCTCTATAAATATTGTGGCAATTAATGAGTTTACAGTGGTATAAACAAGATGAGACTTGGATCCTGTGTGAGCACATAATCAATCAGTGAGCTATCCTGTGATCAAAAAGCCATTTCCTTGTACTTGATACTTGAAGAGATTATTAAGAAGAAATTTATTTTATTTTTCTGCTGGTCATCTAGTTCTTTACTTCAAAATGACAGCAGCTAGTAAACATTGTTAGTTTTCCATATGATGGGGGTAATAAAAATCATTTCCCAGTTCCAGTCTTTCATAAGGTGCTCACATTTGGCGCTAAGAGACCAGTGATCCATCTCAGTGAGAAGTGCACTTGGATAAGCTGCCATGTGGAGTCCACTAAGTCAACCTTCCTGGTGTCTTCTGGGAAAGCAAGTTGAGCCCAGCCAACTAATACAATTTCTCTGCTCCATAAACCATCACAGCTGGGTGCATTATCACAGAAAGTCTAAAGGTGTTTGTGAAATGGCTGACTCTTTGTCATGGATCTGAGCTCATCTTGAATAAGGAAATTAGCTTTATGCTTGTGTAAATCTAGAGAGACAGATATACACTTAGTTATGTGTACATAAGGATAAATACAAAGATATAAAATATATAAACATTTGGTATATTCCTCTTTACAAATGGGCTACAAAAGATTTATTTTGTGTCCAGCCATTCCTGTCTCTCTTTGGAGAGCTGTCCAATTCTGACAGTATCTGCTTACTGGGTTAGCTGTCTGTCTTCCTTTTTAGGACAACCCCTCCAAAAACCAAATTACTTATACCAATTCATGCCTAAATTAATTAATGTCTTATTCCAGTGTGGGTGGAAATCAATTCTCTCATTGACTTGGTTGTTCACCCCAACATAAACACCTTTACAGGACATAATCTCATGGCACCCAGAAAACTTGCATTAAGGCATGATCTGATGGTGATGATGAGAAAATTAAGCAATCCCTCAGTGGAAGCTACTGAGGAGCAACTATGCTGGTGGAAACACTGTCTAAGTGCTGCACAAATGGCAAAGCCCTTCCTAGAGACTCAGGCAATACTCAAAGCATTAGGCACAAGCTTTTCTATCTGGCCATTAATTCAGATCCAAAGTTATTTTATCAGCATCTTGTGTTCAGCTCAGCCTCGCTCTCAAATTCAAAGAATTGCTACAGGCAGCAAGGAGCACAGCTATCAGTTGTTATCAGTAAGGCTTCATCTAGGGTACCTGCATCTATACTAATACAGCATTTATGGCATTCATCAGATGGGTGGAAGACACTAACAAAATCACTCAGAATGTGCGGTTGAACCACTGTCCCTGTAGCTGTGACCACAGAGCTCTAAGATGTACCAGTGTGTATCAGAGGTGTACCCACTTCTCTTCCATACTCTCTCCTGCATGACAAATGGTCAGTGAAAGATGTGCAGTCAGTATAAACAATAGTTTTGACAGTAAATACAACATACCCGCAGAAAAATAGGGCTCAGCTATACATTTAGCTATTTATGAAAATATTGGCCTAACTCAACAGAAGCCATCACCAAATTGCAGTATAAAACAGAAACAGAAAGGTAAATAAAGAAGATTGGACCTTTCTGAAAGCAAAATGATATATCATTATTAAAGCATTAAGAGTGCAAGGGGCAGGTGGGGTTTCTGACTCTTGTGATTATTCAGTGAAGTCAGCATTTCTGTGCCTTTAGAAAATTTTCCTCACAGTATCTAACAAAGAGCTTAGACAGTGAGAAAGGAGGAAGTTTCATGATCACCTGAAAAAGTGAACTAAACAGTTAATCTTACTCTCACATCTGTGCAGAAATTATTCTGAGAAAGACGGTTTCTGATCCCTTCTGAATCGTATCTTCACTCTACAGGGCAATAATAGAGACAGTACGTAGTCTAATATATCACTTACAATCCATAGCACTTGAAGTACAGGACTCATCCTTTGAATGACCTACTCAAATACAGAGTCAGGACTTCACAGTTTGTTCTCAAAAGAAGGAAAGGGAAGTAGCAGCCATGTTCTTGTTTTGTCCAATTAAAATGAAAACTTTTTGTTACACTGCATAAGCTAAGAACCATAGGTTTAGGTCACAATGTCAAGGTCAAGATGGCAAGTATAGAGTCTGGAGACTACCCATAAGTACATTTTTAAAACAAAGACTGCACTCTTTGCTGCTGCATTCACCAAAGGCCAACATCTAGCACCTCTGAAGCACTCCTTTCAACCATAGTCAGGGGATCTGGAACAGAAGAGAAACAAATTCCTGGCTCCAGTGAGCTCTGCAACCTGCCTTCAGGTATATAAATCTCAAGGTACCTCATCTAATTACAGTTTCAAGATCAAAATATTGGAGGAAGTAGTTTTAAAAAGAACATTGCCATCATGTCTGTCTCATAGATATTTATGATCTCATCTCTGTATGCAGGGTTAACACTTCCACCTAGAGGTGGTTTTCCATAAGAATGTCAAATTTATGTTGACACTTTTGTAGAGCTGTTCTGCAGAAATGAATGGGCTGGAGACTGAGGAAAGCTTATGTCTGCAGCCAATTATTCCTGTTTGGCAGGACTCCTTCCTTCTGTTTTTAAGTTGTGGCCTGTCATTTCCCTGTGATTCACTCACACTCCAATGCTAAAACAATGCACAGATCCAGTGCAAAGCTTAAACAGTCAGAAGGCTCCAGTGGGTTTTACCCAGTGAAGCCAGCTGGCAGTTCAGAGCTAAAACTCTGACCTGTTTAATAGTAAACTCAAACCTTTTCTTCTCTGGCTTGCTGGAGGGCTGGAGACAATGTAAAGGGAGCTTTCTCAGCATTTCATGGGTGATCACTCCTGAAGTCTCTTCTTGGAAAGGTGGAAATCTTCCTTCCAGCAGGGTTGAAGACATCCAAAAAACTTCAACCTTAAAGCACACTTCAGAAATATTGCACAGAGCCCTCTAAGGGGTGAATATTACAGAGCAGTGGCACATTGATTCCTGTAGCACATCCATGTTGTCTCTGAAAATCCAGCAGTATGTTCTTACTTCAAAAATGATCAGTTAGCATAACATTTTTGCATTCAGTGGCCCTGATTCTGTTTTCATGAGCATATATTGTGCCCTGGTATAACTTCAAGCATATTCAGACACAGTTGCTCTAATTGTTGACAGCAGAAGAATGGTTCACATTTATTTCATCTTTGTGACTTAGTACAGAGGCAAGTGGTGAGTGTACTTGTTTTAAAAATAGCAAATTGTTTTCAGCTTTAAACTTTCGTTTTGATTTTGGAATGCAATTGGCATTATATTATTCCAATATATTGTGAAAACCCTCAACAACAACATTTTCCTGGAATATCAGAAAAGTTATGTCTGTCAAAACCAATGCTGCCCTACAGATCATGAATCAAAATCCAGTCACATTGAAATCAGTTGTACAATTTAACTTGATTTCAGAAAAGTCAAAGATTTAGTACCAACCATAATTATTCAGAAACTGGATGTAATACCTTAACAGGGGCTTTCTACAGATCTTCATGTCATGGTTTTCCAGAGTTCAACTGAAGGCAAGGTTTCTGAACAATCTTGATGGGAAACAGCCTGCTTTGACATCTTCATGTTTACATTGTCATTCTTATTTATCTGAATGTATTTTATAAAATAAGTTGGGTACCTAAAATTCATAAATTTTAGACAGTATAAACAATTTGTTGGGTCTTTGGGTATGGGGGTTTTTTTTGATGTTTGGTTTGGTTTGGTTTGGTTTGGTTTTTCTCAGAAATGCTGCTCAGCTGGCAGCTTTTTTCAGAGGAGTAAGAGAGCTGCAGCATGCCAAGCTGTGCCCACCAAACTCCCTGCTTGTGCCAGGCACAGCACAGATGCCTTTTCCCACCAGAACCTGGAGCAGCCTATGTTCAGCTCTCTTTGTGCCCAAAGCTCCATGCAGGCTGCCTTGCCAGTGGGTGCTACCACCATGAAGCCATGGCACTAGCCAAGCCATGCTCCACAGAGATGATACCCTCTGCCAGTATCCTGCTGCCAACCATGGAATATCCCCACTGGGGCTCACAGGAGCTCCCCCTCAGTATTCCTGTGCCATGCTTCAAAGTTGGGGGTGCAAGTCCTGCTTCTTCTTCTGGTTTCCTGAAGGAAGAGGTGCAAAGAACACAGCTGCTTAGCATGCTGACATCTTAGCTGTAAAAGCAGGGACAACACATTGCTTCTACCTTTTAGAAACCCCATGATGATGCACCAGGGTGGTTAAAATCTGGCTGAGGTCTGAAACTTGCTGATGTGCAACATGCAGAAATACCTTGTTTGTTCTCCTCCTCACCTATGTGCAGCTCCTGACAAGAGAAGATGGTGTGCAGGACCATGAGGACCATGGGCTTCATCTAGACAAAAATCCCTGTCAGCTCCATTTTATTGCTACTATTTGATAGTTTAGGAAAAGAGACTGCAGATGATATGTGTGAAACCCTTTTCTGTATCATTTGCTCAGTTATACTATCTCAATAACTGCTGTGATTAAAGTAAAGCCATAACCTTTGCTTGGCTTAATGGTATTTAAAGCTGGGTCCTTAGAGAAAAAGTAAGAACCGTATCATAAAACCTTGTCTTTACTGTTCCACCTGGTCTGTTACCAGTACAACCACTCAAAAATCTACATCTGAGGGCAGTATTTGGACCTCAGTCATGTACTAATATAAAAGTATGGTGAACCTGTGCATGGAGAATCCTTTTTCATGTCTAAAAATGCTTGACTATTGTGTCAATACTACTGAGTGCTCTCAGCAAGCAGCTGAAGTCCTTTTGCCCCACCCTTGTTACCCTAATGCTGTGAGGTGCTGTCAGCAGCCAGGCTGTTCATCCTGCCCAGAGCAAACACAGTGCTGTCCCAAGCTGCTGCTAGGAGGAGGCTGAAGGCCTCAGGTGTTCAGGTAGCCTGTAACTGGTTGACAGGCCACTGAACTGACCATCCCAGCATCAGACAAAACCTAAAGCAGTCTCACTGTCTTGGCAAGCTAACCTGCCATCTGACCTCAGCAACAGGAAATAAAGCGCTCCATGCTGATTCGATGTGAAATCCAGGAAAAATCCAGAAAAGCTTTTAAGTATATCTGATACTATCATTCAAACCTGCTGCTATTTGCCAATTCTCATCCATTAGACCTTGCCCCAAACAAGTTAATGGCACCAAACACCACTGGCTATGGCAGGGGAGTGGCACTGTTCCTCCACCTGAACCCTTGGTCACTTACTATGACCAAGTTAAAAAAAGTCTTAGAGATAACAAGGGTGAATCTAAGCCCAGTACTGAAAGAAACAAGATCTGTATCACAGAAGTTAAGCCTTTATGTTGCTTTCTGAGTCCATGAGGCCTGTACTCAGATAGCTGTACAGAGATGGAACCACCACTCAGGAGTAAGATTTCCATAGGAGTGGAGAAAGGAACCTTCTAACTCAAAATATCTACCTGTGATAATACATCTCAGGAAGAAAAGAACAATCACATGGGAAGGGAAAGTTGCTACCATGATTTTTTTAATATTCTGTTATGCACAAAGTTAATAGTTAATGATCTAGGTCCACATGGTATGTTTGATAGTAGAGAGGGTGTGAATGAGGAAGATTAAGGGTTGTAAGAAACACAGTCATGGAACTATTCAGCTGATTTGTATGAATGTCCTGGTGGTTTTACCCATACTTTTCCTTCTTGTCTTTTTTTATGAGAAAATATGTTGGATGTAATCCTGGCCTCTGAGATGAATGGAAAAGAACATTGACTCACTTCGTGTGGGCACTGTGGAAGAAAGTGGTGGGATTTTTTTCAGAGAGAACTTAAATAACAGGATGGATGGACCAGCGTAGTGAAAGACGGCCGAGACTGCTGTGCAAAGTGGTTGGTGGTGTTGTGATTTTTTTTTTTAAGAAACTAGGGCAGAAAAAATATCGTAGGTGGCTTGCTACTTCTTTGGGGGTTGGGGATGGCAGGGTGAGCATAGCCCTTTTGGAAAGCTAAGCAAATAGGACAAAGTGTCACTGAGTAGTGACAGCATTGAGCTGTGAATATGAGGAGCTACATTTTATTCCTGCTTTTAGCACCAAAAAGAGGTTTGTGAAGGCAAACCATTTTACCTACGCTGCCTTCTCCAAGTCCCTTTTCCGTGGCTGTACCTCAGGATTGCCCTGCAGTGCAAAACAACATTTCTGACTCTATTTCTCAAAGTATAGTTTAGATGGAAAGCCCTAAATTGTTTTACACCTACTCTTCCTTCACTTTGCCAGTGGCCACCCTGATGCTGGGGCTTTCACCTCTTTGCTAAACAATGTGGCTCTATTCATGGCAGCTTACACAGTGCACTCAGGGACCCTGACTTCACCTCTGGTAGTGTTGACTTGGAGAAGTCCTCAACAATCACACAGAGGCTTTGTACTCGCACTTCTGGCAAATTCATCTGATGTATTAGCTGTCCAGTTCTCTACCCTGCTGTTGTAATATAAACAGTAAATAATGAATAGAAATGACAGACATTCACTAAAACTAAACATCATCCAGACCATAAAACTCAAAAAACCCCAACAAAGAAATGTACCACTGCATAATTGCAACTGGAAATATTGCAGGCATTTAGTAGTGTGAAGCAATATCAATAAAAAGAGAAAGCACACCCAGTAGCCTAAAATAAATAAATATTTGTTTGAAATTTGATAATTGAATAAATTATGTTCACAGTCTCTTCAAAAGAGGCTGAATCATTACTGGTTAATCCAGGGACCTGTGACTTATCTGTGGGCAAAGCTGCTGAGTAGGTGATGTGCTGCAGGCAATTTATACTTTGCTCTTAGTCCCAGTTTTCAGGCATAATGCTGCCTGCAAACCATTGCCTGAGAACCCCTTCTTTGCACCATTATCCAGCTTTTTGATCCCAACAGACTGTACCTCCCTCTTGCATCAAATAAGCAGAAATTTCTGTCCAGTATTCCTAATCCCATGCTTTTCCAACACTTGAGGACCATGTCAGACAGCCCTGACAAACAACTTGGCACGGCTCCACAGTCAACCACATGAATAAGGGAACACATCCATTTTGGTCACTTAACATATCTGTGTCTTGTTAGTGCAGTGAGACAGTTTGAGGTCCCTGAGAAAGAGGACAGCAAGAAGCAAGCTTAGAGATACTCAGTCTCTGAGCCCAGAACATTATTTGTTCCCTCCGCATGTCTGACACACTCCAGGAAAAACAAGGAGCAAACTGTAGACTAGATTGAGTCTTGTGACAGGGCTGACCTCTGCCTACTGGAAATTATTACATTTTTTTACAATATATAGTGTAGCCATTTATTGGCACCCCATACTGGATCCATGCATTTTTCATGACCACAAAAAAAGTTAAAAAGTTGTAATTTTTTTTTATCAGCACATTGTATTGGATGTGCATGGCAAGGTTTTGGTAGTGGCAGGGCTGCAGGGGTGACTTGTGTGAGAAGATGGCAGAAGCTTCCCCCAGGTCTGATAGTGCCTATACCAGACAGCTACAGGACAGACCCACCACTGGCCAAGGCTGAGCTCATCAGCCACAGTGGTAAAGCCTCTGTGATAATGTCTTTAAGAAGGAGGAGAAAAAACCTGGACAACAGTAGCCAAAGAGAAGTGAGAATATGTGATAGATGGCTCTGCAAACACCAAGGTCAGTAAAGAAGGAGGGGGAGGAGGTGCTCCAAGCATCAGAGCAGAGGTTCCTCTGCAGCCCATGGTGAAGACCTTGGTGAGGCAGCTGTGCCCCTGCAGCCCATGGAGGTCCATGGGGTGCAGAGATCCATCTGTAACCCAAGGAGGACCCCACACCACAGCAAGTGAATGCCTAAAGAAGGCTGTGACCCTGTGGGAAGCCCACGCAGGGGCAGTCTCTGGGCAGGACCTGCGGATGCATGGAGAGAAAAGTGCATGCTGGAGCAGGTTTGCTGGCAGGACCTGTGACCCCATGGGAGACCCATAACAGAGAAGCCTCTTCCCAAAGGGACTGTACCACATGCAGGAGACCCACACTGAAGCAGTCCATGAGGAATTGCAGCCCACAGGAAGGACTCACATTGGAGAAGTTTGTGGAGGACTGTCTCCTGTGGGAGGGACCCCACACTGGAGTGGAGGAAGAGTATGAGGAATCCTCCACCTAAGGAGGAAGGACCAGCAGAGACAACTTCGGACCACAGCCCACATTTACCATCCCCCTCTGCCTCTGAGAGAGAAGAGGTAGAGAAAATCAAGTGTGAAGTTGAGGCTGTGAAGAAGGGAAGGGTAGGGAGAAGGTGTTTTAAGATTTGAGTTTATTTTCCCCAAGTCGAGCCTGTTTTGCCCACGACAGTAACCAGTGAGTGATCTCTCCTTGACCTTACCTCAACCCACAAGCCCTTGCTTTTATTTTTTTCTTCCCAATCCAGCTGAGGAGGGGAGTGATAGTGCTTTGTTGGGCATCTGGCATCTAGCCAGGGTCTACTCACTGCACACATAAAAACTCCAACACTATCCACTCCTGAGTGACACCAACACAGTCTTGCTATCTTAACTGCATTAATATCAGAGACCTCCTTCACTGGTTAGGTCAGCAGTCACATCTTTTCAGTTCCTATCATAGAGTAAGGTATGCTCAATTTATTCAGGTTCTAGCAAGTCATCTTCCCAGGAAGAGTAGATTTTTATCATCACAAAAGAAGAAATGTAATTCCTTTATCATAGAATTAGGCAGGCCCGTGTCTTAGAGATTACTGCTATGATGAACTCTACACTTCAATATGAACTAAGATACTATGACCATTCTGAAAACATATAAATGAGATGTAGGAAAAGTTCCTTAACATCTTAGAGCATTGTAGCTCTGTTGATTTCAGGGAGCTGAATTAATTTACATGAAATATAGGTCCATCCCTGCATTTCCAGTGTATCCATCTCAGATAGAGGATAGAAAAAAAGTATAGAAAACACAAGAGGTAACACTGTAGATCTAGTCCCTCAAACTGAGTAGTAATCAAGATTACAAAGACATAAAACAGAGAGTAAAATCCTGATCTTATTTCCAATAATCTTGGGATTATTTTTGATTTTCTCCATTTGTGTTAGGCACAGGTGCATAGGATCTACATCATATCTTTAAGGCTTCCTCTGACTCAACATCTAATAGTGCAAATCAGTTGCTGAATTAAAAGGGGCAGAAGTCATCAAGCAATTGATGCCTTATCTGCAAGAAACAATTCTCTTGATAGAAGTCTCTGAGCAACATAAACCCAATTATTATTTCCAGTAACTTTTAACTAAAGAAAAATGCATCTTTGAAAAACAGAAATTTAATTCCTAGTGATAAAACCTCATAACTCAACTGTTTTGTTCAGTTTTAATAATTTACAGCCTTTCCCCTGGAGAAGGCTATGTGCAATGATCAGAGTGGTCATCAAATTAGATGAGGTGAACTTTCCAACACTCTTAATTAATTGTTCCATACCCATTAGTCTGTGGCTAATAAGAGCATGCAGCGGCTTCATGAACTAGGATGTTGAAAAACATAAAAAAAAATCACTGTTATCTACAGCTGATAGACTAGTTGGTTTTCTAAAGCTATTTCCCTCCTTCCCTGAAGAGTCAGACTCAATTTTCTGGATTTTGGCTAAAGATTTGAGGCTGAGAAACAGAGAAGAGAGAACCACTGTGGACACCAAATCCCATCCACAGAAATCACAGGCTGTCTCACTGGCTGCTTATCTTACCTCCTCAGTACACCTTGCTTTTCCATCTTACCCACTGGAAATCTTTGATTCACATATGCTCTAGAAAATGCCAAAGACTGACAGTGTTCTGCTATAGTTCAGTGTTGAATCACAGAAAAGACTGGTACAAACAATTTTTTGATTAAAAGTTACAGCACGATTTTTTTGTAAGAAGCTTTGGAACAATAACACTGAGGGTGGTTGCCCCTGCCCGTCTTCCCTGAGTCCTCAATAGTGACAACTGTAAATCAGAAAGAGCAATTACAATGAGATGGTGCTACCATTTATCCTCTTTTTCTCTTTGAGAGCAATAAATATCAGGCCTGACTTGCCTTCTTCCAAAGAGGTGAATGGGATGATTTCATGTGTAAATGAGGAAATCTTGGCAGTCTAAATGAAAGTTATAGCAGTTAATGTTTGAAAAATTCAAGCAAATGGAGTAGTGCCACTGTAACTAAAAATAAATTATCTAAACCTGTAGCTAAATCATAAAGAAAAGAGCACTATTGGCAAATGGGTCTTAATAAAAAGAGCTGTTCTGGAATTATGAAATTCCTTGAGTGGTTTCATAGAAAAGAACACACACTAAACAGCCATCAGTCCAGACTGAGTTAAATATTTTCTGGAAGAAAATGTATTGTGAGTACTTCTACTTTTTTGGGAAAAATAAGTCTCTTAAGACAAATTCAACCTCCCCTGTACTTGTATGTTACAATCTGTGCAGATTTTCTGAAGGCATTTAAAAACAATCCAGCAGTGTTTCATTAATATTTTCAGAATCTTGGTAAGGTTATTATCTGTGATGTAGTAAATTACAGGACAGTTCCCTAACTCATTTCTTTTTGGAGACTCTGGTCCAAATTCAGTGGCAAACTCTTTGGTCATATAACACACACATCAACAGCTGCACTCTGGTCTCCCTTACAGAGGAACCTCTCTGGTGTCACCATCCTCAGAGAAACATAAGCACTTTGGGAGAATAAATGGCAAGAGAACCAGTGACCAGGCTAAAACTGACCATGGGAGATTTACACAGGTCAAAAAGTGTACTTCTCCTGACACCAGGACATTTTAAATCCATCTACATCTGGGGTGGTTTAACTTGCATAGGATCAGCTGAAAACACTGTGTAGATTCAGGGAATCTGCAAAATTTTGTTCTAAAAGATCAGATTCAGAATTCAGTTAATTCTTGCCAAGCTCAAAAGGTAAAAGTATGGCTTTAGGTATGAAGGAATGTATGGACATGGAGTAAATGAGGGAGATGCCTGCTTTGTAGTCTTTTACTAACACTGTTCCTCTGTGTCTTTAGTATGTCCATCACATTCACTTGTACAGTCAGATGATACAAGCTGTAATGCCTTGCAACTCATGTGTTTTTTCTGACTAATTAATAATCAACCTGCTAATGTCTTCAGTTAACCATCCTAACATCTCTTGCCTATATTTGATTGCTTTTCTTGCCTCTAGATTTTGTGTCTGAAAATCCTTGTATTTAAACAGACTATGAGTCTGAACTCCCACTCTGTGTCACCCATTTTGTGTATCGTCAGAGGCCCACAAGGTGTAGATACCTACATCTAGGCTAGTTGTTCTCTACAGTCAGTGGAAGGAATCACACATTTATAGAACAAATCACAGACTTGCTGTGGCTATTTTGCCTCCTGTGAATTCAGAGGAAGCCTGGAATGACTTGTTTGGCTGTGGATATTTGCTGTTGAGATACCTGCACGATAGGCACATATATAATGCTAGACGGATCCTCCCTTGGTTCGATAGCCTTGTCATAACAGTAGCATGGCTTTCCAGAAAGAGAACACTCTGTTTAGTGAATTCATTAATCTCATTGAATTTGTTTTGTTTTTTTTTTCCTAGTATTCATTCCCAAATATTTTTCTCTGTTAAGAGGAAAGTGACTGTATCTTTTGATGGTTTGGTGTATTTTTGAAATTGCTTCTTACGTGTGATTTTCCTGTTTTCCTTTTTCATTCTTCCTCTCAGTAATGCTGTTAAACAATGAATCAAAATTAAATAGCAAAAGCAAATCTCCATTTTCTACCAAGGATCTGATGACAGGTTAGTCAGAGAAATGCTGGCTTAGATTGGTATACAAGGTGTAAGGAATTTATGCTGGAGTGTTGATTTTCCATTCTAAAATACAATTGTTCTTTCACAATTCCTAGGTTTTTGAGAACAAGAGGGTGGGGGTATCCATGTTTTCCTATGGTTCATCATTTTCTGAATCCTGAGTTTCTCATTAGGATGAGGTACATCCTAATGTAGCAAACTTTTCTCACTGTTTGTAGAGATGTAACTCATAACAGTTTGTTGGTGCAGAGTTCATATAGCCATGGACACAGACTCTCTGCGGTGCAATAACTGTATTTTACAGAATCTAAACTGCACTTATGATGGAGCCCAAAGAGTCTACAAAGAAGATGGGAGAAGAGCTCAGCAACACGATGAGGTTAATAAGCAGTTGTTTGAAAGAGAAGACTGGAGACTCCTTCCCTTGCAACTCAGGCATGCTATTAGAAGGCAGAAAGAATACAAGAAATAAATCATCAGCATTGCAATGCCAAGTAAATGTCCAGAGGAATAAGAAATAAGGGAGATATATTTACCTGCTTACACAGTAGTCAAAAAAAGTATACAGATTTCCAATGCAAAATTGCAGATGCCCAGTGCAAAAGTTATCTCTATCTCAGCACATGACAGTGAGAGTCACAAATCCATCAAAGGCATAGACAGAGAACAAATAACTTCAAAAGCAAATTTCTCAGAGAAAATACTGTACGTTAGATATACAGAATTTGTAACAAATGTTGTAGCAGGTAACTCCACAGGCTCTTAGGTCATCCAGGGGAAAAGGAGTGAGAAATAACTGGAGAGTACGCTCAGAATGAATCTGCAAGGAAGCAGGATCTCCAAGTTAGCTTCAGAAAGCCTCCATCTAGCTGCATATAAAGGGGGCTGTGGCATTTGACTATGAGGAGACACAGAAGGCAACCCTGGGGAGACAAGGATGATGGATTCATGCATGTGTCGGGATGGTAGAGGAAGGACACTGATTCAGCACAAAAAAAATCATAATCAGAGAACAGCATGACAATCATGGTCATTCCAAACTCCTGCAAAATCTCCCTTTTGCCATCTCCCATGGATGTCTAAGTAGTCCATGCACAGCATGACAGAGCCAAGAGACAGTACATAGTTTATATCTTACTTAAGACATCTAAGTAGTATTTAGCTAAAAATATGGGAAGCAGAGGGAAATTCTTCTTTTGCCCTGTGTTTATCAGATTAATGTATTTTTTATCTTCTCTTGCTCAGCATAGCAAATATAGGCTTGTAGGGGGTATACACTGAGAGATACGTAAAACCTAGGAGTGTGTTTAACCTAAAGGGCAATGCTGTCATGGAAAGGAGTAGTCCAAAACTATCTATGAGTAAGTTGACAAGAGTTTCTACATCCTGCATCAGAGATGCCCTGGAGCAACCTTCCAGGAGGAAGATGAGGAAAGGAAAACTGCCCAGTAAAGTGACACATTTGTAAAGGCGATGGCATGACCTATTTGCCTGTGATAGGAGAGAGTTAGGCACAAGGATTTTTACACTAACCAAGGTGATGAATACATCAGTTAAACACAAATGATGGCTTTTGTTTATTACAGCCTTTGGAATACTTTCCCATTATCTATCACTGCTTCCAGCAAATCCTTGTAAAAAAAATAAAGAGCTCAGACATATTAAATGTGGGAGGAGAGGAAAAGACAGCACAGGGAAGGGTGGGGAAGAAACATGTCCATGCACTGACTCAGCGCTGCACCCTTTGCTCCAAACTACCTGAAGCAAAAACAAAAAAAATCAATTTGTTAAAGCAGCAGCATGACCCATGGGATCTACTACTCACTTAGATCCAAGGAGAGGAGGGAGCAGCTCAGGTCTTGGCATGCTGGATGACCTTCAATGAATCCCTTTATCTCCTGAGGTTTCCCATCAGAAGAGATCATCAGTGTTGATGATTATAACCCTTTTTCTCAAGGGCTTTGAGATCTACACATTGAAATTATTGTTAAGAAATAGAGCTTATCACTTTGGACAGATTTAGTGACAGGATTCATTGTAAATCTTATCCAGTACCATACTGTATACACTTATTTCTAATTTCGATGTGAACAACAGACCGTTGGATATGTTTTCTAAAACTGTTTAAGAAGCAAACACTTAAAATGCCTTTTTAAATACCAGCCTTGGCAAATTAAAAAAAAAAAAAAAAAAAAAAAAAAAAAAAAAGGCAGATTGTAATCTAAATTGGAGCAAAACTGGTCAGACATTCTGAAGTTCATGTGCAAATAGATGTTCACAAAAAAATGGGAAAATAGTTTGCCTTACAATTTTTAGGTCTCTAAACATTTATTACAAATATTTTTGAGAATGTGCTAACCAGCACTGGGGGGAAACCCCACAACGCCCTTTAAATAAAGGAAGCTTTGTTTTCAGATGACTCTGCTCTGATTTAGAACCCAAGAAAAAAAATCAAGATGATGGTTCTCCTTACTTTATAATTCTTTAAGAGGCCCATACAGAAAACCAAATGTTAAGACTTCTAGACTGACATTAACTGTCACACTTTATAGACACGGTACTACAATTCCTATCTCTGAGTATTTCCTTTTTGAGTTTCCCTCTTCATCTTGTCCCAGACAGAGAACAAGATGTAGCTACCTACAAGCATTAGATGATACTCACACAAGAAGCAACAGGGCTACTCACACTTCCCAGGGAGAGTGGATGCATCATTTTCTGAAGGCTGTGCCAGTGGCTGGGATTATAGCTCTGTAGGTGGCTCACCTCTCTATTTACTTTACCTTTTTTCCCATGTGTTTAGGGCTGAGCTTGCACTCACTGCAACAGGCTTTGTTTTGTAGGAACTCAAGGGCTATTACTTACTAAAAATAAAGCTGACCTGGCACTACTGGTGAGTATGTATCACAACATTTGTTTTGGCACATACCTTTGTTTTGGGATGAGGAAACCATGGTGTGAATTTGACTTTGTTTCACTGCATTACTGAATAACTGCATTTCCTTTTGGTAGGATTTATTCCAACTGAATTATTTTCTCCAAACTGCTTTTGTTTTAAAGCTGCTTTCTTTTTGTTGAAGAAACAATAAAATGATTTAAAGAAACTCTCTAACTCAGAATAAGATGTTGCAAGTGAAGTCATATGAAATATATTTTTAATATAGTCCTCCTTGAGATTTTTTTTTGTTTTGAATGACAAATTTATCCAGCATCAGTCAGTTGTAAGAGTCTCCTCCCACTCCCTGCATGGGACTGCAGTCCAATGTAACCAGACCTGAGGCATTTTTTACCTGCTTCTGTTTGAACAAATATAATTAAAGGGCAAAGTAAGGTACAGGGCAACAGGCTATCAGGGCTTTTGTCTTTACGGGTGATAGCTGTTCACTATCTATACAATTTGGGCAGGAGTCCAGCAGCTTGAGTTGACACAGCTGGCCTCTAGAGGTAGTCTTGCTTTTTCGTAGTGTAAACTGTGATAAGGTCTATATTGTGGAGACTGAAACAGACTATCACAGTGTACTTGGGAATTATAACCAACTTCAGCATAATTCCTGCTATTTGCTGCACTGAGTAGATTTAGATAGATTTGAGAACATGGCCTGGCATTATTTCCTGCCTGGGAATTTCCTATTTGTTTATCTCTTTATGCCCTCAGAGAGATCCCAGAGTATATTAAGAGCTTTAATAGATAACAGCAATAACAGGTTACATTTTTAATAGTTTACATGTTCCAAACAAGCTTTTGCCAATAAATTCCATCAATTAATCCTAATGTCCTAAAACAAGATTCACTGCCTAAATCACAATACTTTTTTTTTTTCCTGCAGTATTGAATTACTTTTTTCAACTTCTGGCCCTTGCCTGTAGAAAAGAGAACATGCATATGGTGGAAAATATGCCAGAGGACTTTGGTTGATATGAAGCAGCTACATCATCTTGAGCTGCAGAGATGCAATTTCATTTGTAAAATGCATAAGTAATTATGTGGCATAATTACATGGTCTATCCAGGTAATTGCATGTGAAATTGAGCATGGTGTCATGTGCTAATGAGGATTACAGCTACACTTAAATTTTTGTGTGTGTGATTGCATTGATTAAGATATTTTAAATCTGCTCCTAACAGTAAGGGCTATTCAGTTGTCTGGTCAAACTACTCCCAGCAGGGTGAAAGTCTGCTATCACAGAAGTTTAGCACAAGGCCTTCTCATCATCAATATTTTTCAAGCAGAAATTAAATGTGAGCTCATTCTCCTTCCACTGTTGGTCCAGTTACTCTGTAAAAAGCTGCCTAGCAATGATCCATTTCTCTTGTGCCAGTGGATATCAGGAATAAACAGGAGAAATCAGGAAAATCGCTGAGGTCTTGCTACCAGTGTCATGTGTCAATAGGCTGTGTACAGAATGGGAGATAAAGCGTGTCATGTACAAGCTGGGTGTTTAGTGCTGACATATCAGAGTGGTACACAGATTGTTATCCTATTGCCTCACGGGGGATTAGGAGGAAGGCCTGGTAGACCTGCCCTGGTGTGGTTTTGCTCCTCACAGTGGCAGAGGGTACGTTCAACATCTCTCAGAAAGATGTTGCCCATGTTATTTTTGTATATTGTGGAGACCCAAGGGTTGGTTTGAGGCTAGGTACTCTGCATGAACCCTGAAGAGGCCACTGTCTACAGAGAACCTGCAGCATACCCTGCTTCCCAGTGGCTGGAGCCACTTGCAACAACCACCAGATCTCGAGGGCTTCTCCCCAACATCAGACCCGAAGCTTGAGCTGCATCACCACCCATGTGTAACAGCAGCCCTTCTCCATGCTTGTCTATCCTTCTGTTTTCCCTACACTGTCATCAAGCACTGGAAAGCAGGAAAGGGTCCACAGCACCAGTAAGGGCTGGTCAAGTGACCCTTCTTGCATCCAGTGCTACCTATCATTATCATCATCTGCGATATGGTAAGGCTGATTAGTCCAGGAGAGCAGGCAGAGGGAGGTGTGCCTAACCACCGAAATTAGAGACACTTAAGGCTCATTTACAGGGAAGGTGAGATCATACCTGAACACAGCACCTGTCCTCTCTTGAAAGTTTACAATACTGACACCCGCTAACATTAAAAAGTACCCCATTAGGAAAATTATTTCACCCACACTGTCTCACAGTTGTCTTTCCTTTCACTGCAAAGGGTGCATTAGCACCAAAATCTTCTGCTGCTGTTTTCCCACTGGCTACAGTAATACTGGAATCAAGCCTAAATGTGAATATAATTGAGAACTCTTTTGAATAAAATTACCTCATTCAGACATACTGGTTCTAGGAAGTCAGGCTAATGCAATCATTACAGTGGGAGTCTAGAAGTCCAAGGCTGCTTACCTCTCCCCCTGATTTGCCTACTGACTTGTTCTATGACTTTCAAAGCAACTTAACTTTTCTGTGATTCATCTCCTTCAGTTAGAAGATGGATATGATAATGTTTGTTTATTTCAATTAAGTCTTGAGTGGTTTAAAAGGGATTAATTAACCTCCATCAGACAACTTTGAAAGGTACTAATGCATAGTGTTAATAATACTGTAATAACCATAAAAATGAGGATGGGAAGGACATTTTAGATGAAGTTACAGAGCTTTAAGCTCAGAGGTTCTGTAAATAGGAAGGGCGACAGTATTTCGATGAGTGAGAGTAGAGAAGCTACTGTCACCTAGTCCACTCCTGAGGAAGACAAGTTAGATTTTGTGTATTTATTTATTTATCAGTGAACCACGTGTGTTCTGATTACTCCACGGCTACTAATGCCTTCCATCTAGTTGGGGAATGTTTACAAGTCTTCTCACAAAATCCCATTCTTACCCATTCACTATTGCAGATTAATTATACTGGCTCAAACTTGGGTATACTATCTAGAGTTAATATTTTCAAGAGTATCTTAATACATCCAATGCACCATGCTTGGGATAATATCACCTTGAAAGAACAGATTTACAGTCTACTCCCAGCCAGTATGGTTTTTTCCAGCACAAATTTGCATTTTGGGAGCTGAAAGTCTGAGCTGATAGTCTAAGTGACCTGAAGCAAATCACTACAATTTCTCTGAAGACATTTGAAATACATCCATTCACAACAGCCAAGGCTCTAGCCTGACTTAATAATTAAGAGCTAAGTCTTTGTCGAAAAAAGTATAGTGTGAAACTGTACTTATTTGTGTATTTTTAACCAAATAATTTAGTGTTAAACTCAGTACTCATGTAATCATCATGGCTAGGCTTCGCGAATGAAGATTTGGGAAGGGCACTACCCACGCTTGCTGCAAGCATGCTGGTGGCTAAAAAGGCCAATACGAGATAGGCAGGTCCGGGGCCAAAAGG
>VWZD01005311.1:44063-63832 GCA_013396695.1 Sakesphorus luctuosus
GTGGTGGCGATAGATGACCCATGACTCAGACCCATATAAAAGAGTAGACAGTACAATGGCTCTGTAGACAGTGATATTTGTACTTTTCTTCAGGTGTTTATTGGACCAGACTCTTTTATGGAGTTTTCTGAAGGCTCTGTATGCCTTTGCTAGCCTGTTGTCTATCTCTCTGTCGATCTTACCGTCTGAGGAAATGATACTTCCCAGATAGGTGAACTGCTGGACTGACTTAAGCTCTGAATTGCCTATGGTGATGTGAGGATGGTGGAAGACTTCCTGAGGTGCAGGTTGGTAGAGAACTTCTGTCTTCTTCAAGCTGACTTCCAGCCCAAAAAGCTCAGCAGCCTCTGCAAAGCAGGATGTTAGGCGCTGCAGAGCTGCTTCTGTGTGAGCAACGAGGGCAGCATCATCAGCAAAAAGCAGCTCACGGACAAGGTGATTCAGGGTCTTCTAGAACCAAAGATCTTGGGAGGCAGCTCACCTTTTCGATGGAAAAATTGTTTTTCAGAGTGTTAAACACCTTCAATGTGATAGCTTCTTCCTCTATGGAGGACCTATTCCTCTCCAAATATTAGTTTATTTCAATTAGGCTCTATTGGTTCCCAAATATACCACTTGGTCTCACCTGTATGCAGCTTCTGCAGTTTTCCTTGGTGGATTTATTATGAATCCAGTATTGGTGGTACTTTAGTCTTTGCAACAAGTAGCTGTTTCTACTTATTTTTCCTAGGAAACTTGTGGTAATGTTGTCAAAATCACCTGAGGCCAAGTTCCATTTTCAATGGAAGGTGCAGCACACAGACATCCAGATGACCATTTCAGCATAGGCCATGCAGTATCTGCCACCCAGCACTATGGAAGTACAGAAATCTCCTGTTTTTGGTCACACTGGGCCACTGAAGAGAAACTCATGTTCACAGAGCCTTCTGGACATCTCCTACCTCATCTGCATTCATTCAGTATCCCTATGGCAACTACAGCAGCAATTGCTCATTTCAAATAGTCATCTTAGGACACTGTTATATCATTTCTTCTTTTAACTGATTTAGCAAATGAAAATAAAAGAAAACAGATGAAAAGCGCCAATGACCCAAGAGGTGTATGTAAACAACATGCAACTACTTAACACAACCAGGAGATGTCCAAAGAGTGCTGCTTGGAACAACTAGACTCAGCAAAAATCTACAGGCTTCCTCTTGGGCAGCATAGCACTTTTCATTGGCATTAATTAGAATGAGAATGGGGGAAATAGCCCTTAAATAAGGAAGAAGACTCAAAACTTACATTTAGGGGAGGAGTAGATTTTATTTAGGTCAGTGCTTCTGAGGTCTCTAATTTGTAGCATCACTCTTGAAAGGCTTTTGCATCTGTGAACTAAAATTCATTAGTATGGATGCTAAATGGCAACGAAAATTGTACAGTGAAGTGCTCTGTCAGTATTAGAATATGTTTCTCTGCTCCATCTTATTATTGATTAGAATCCATGCCAATGCTGTGGTGGGATTGGTTTCATTCAGCTATTGCGGTAGCATCATAGTCTGTGTACCAATACCTATAGGATGTTTTTCTTGTCTCTATGCACAGCCACGTCACAGAAAATGTCTGCTAAAATTCTCAGGTCTTCATATTTTGTAGAGGTTTATGGTGTTTTGTTTTGAAGATCCATATCTCAGCTTCCAGAGTCAGTAAAGGGGAAGTCAATCAGATGATTTCAAGGCCTTTACATCACTTTAAATACAATTTCATCATGTCAAGATATTTTAGTGATGTACAATACTTGTGCTGTGTCTTCTTTAGTTCCTTAAAAGCAGATATTAAAAAATGCTTACATTTTCAAGGCCCCTTCCAACCCAGGTTATTCTATCATTCTATGATCTTGATTTTTTCTAGATAAAATTTTCCAAATTGGTCTCACTTGGGTTGGCATGCTTGGATGGCACTCACCTCCAGCTTGCTCAGATTTCAAATTGAATGCTACATGTGAATGTGCAACAGGTTGAAAAACTGTAAGCTTAGCTTAAAGGCTGAAAGGTTTTAAAACAGTAATATATCTCTTCTTGAGAAATTGTGGCTTTATGCAATGCAATGACCTTTGTAACACTTACTAGTAAATTTGTCCATAAGTTCGTAAAATACTTACTGGTGTATGATGAAGAGATGAATTTATATTTTTCTTTCTGTGTTCAGTTCCTATCAATGCTTTATGGGTAAACATAACATCACACATGAGTGAGACTGGTCCTGACTGTTGGTGTATGGTAAATTTGCAGCAGTCAGAGGAGGCAGAGACAACTCAGACTGCAGTGTGATGAAAGGCTACATTGAAGACAAAGGACTATTTTTTTAGTTACAGCTTCACTTTTCTCTACTGTATATAACATGCCAGCACACTATTGGTTAGTTAGCTCATCTAAATGGAAAGATTCTACTGGTTACAAGGTATCACACATTCTACAGATGGCTCTCTGGTACTTAAGGGTGCATTCATCAGTTACCTCAGATCTTAGGAGATACACACACACACTGTCATCACTACACTGACAACCTGGTCAGAGAGCAGCTGGGAAAACATTTTTTCTTTATGAAAACGTTTGGAGTTTTTTATCTGTGTAAGAGCAAAAAAAGAGAAAGTTTCAATGCAAGTTATATCTGTGCTTAAAACAAAAACAGCCAAAGAACACCACAACTCCATGCACTTTAACTTTGCGCCTACCATGTGCTCTCCCATATGAAACATGAGTGAGAGGAACCCCTGCGTGTGTGTGTATGTTTGTATACACCTAGTCACACAGATACTTTAAAACACTACTGAAATAAAACATTCGAGGATGAAATGTGTACCCTCTGAAGCCAATGGCTAAATACCAAACTCAACATGTCCATCCTTACCTGTAATTATGTCTTGAGACTGAAACTCCTAACTTTGGGGAACTGGAAAACCTTAATTTGCAGCCAGTGGAACCAGCCTCTCCCCTTCCAGTTTATTACAGACAGCTCTCCCCCTGAAGGGCAAGAAAAATTTTAAAAGGTGGAATAGAAATCAAATTTTTCATTGGTACCTGGGAAATCTGACTGGAAAAAATATTTGGATTTACTCAGACAGAAATCTGAAGATACAAATTTAGACTGAGATTATTGGAAACATAAAGTTTGTTTAATTCAGAACTGAGAAATGTTGACAATTTTAACTATTTCACACATTAACATTTCTTATTTTATAGTTATATGTAAACATTAAAAGTTACAATACAGAAATACATGCTTTTTCAAGTTTATTCTTCGAAATGTATTATTTGTCTTTAATTTTCCTTTTTCACATTTTTTAAACATTGTATTTCCATATGAGTCACAGAAATAAATCAGAAAAAAGAAACATATATAGATATGTACACACTTTTATAATCAATATATGTTTAATTAAATAGTATTTTGCAATAACATCTCCTGCTTCAGAAATTTTCCTGAAAAATATATTTGTGTGGATGAATCATTTTAAGATTCAACAGTCAGTGGAAGTTGACAGAGGCTTTTCATATGAAATATTACACAACCTTATGAACATCAAAATTATATGGCAGGAACTGCTCTGTTGAGCACTACAGTCACTTTCCCAGGATCAGATCATACATTTTCTGTCAAAGAAAAAAAATCTAAAACAACCAGGAAATTTTTTGCAAGAAAATGCTATTTTTATACAGCTAATAATGTAATTCTGCATCAATAGAGATAGGCTTTCTAACATGCTTTCTGATAGAACTGAACTGAGGAGGTACTACACAGATTTTCAGCACATTTTGACAAAATCATTCTCATCTTGCAAAAGCTTATGGACATGCTTAACTTTTCACAGAGGTGTATTTATTTCAATAGGATAAGTCTCTGTCTGAAAAGTGTGCACATATGTCAATTTTTTTTTTTAATCAGTCATACAGGGTCTTTAGTTCTGATCATACAGGCAACTGTGTAAGCTCATACCTGTAACTTGGCTAAATCCCATTTTAAAAAAGTGAAAGGGTTTTCTGTACAAATACATCTCAAGGTATAGGCCAAGTCTGGAAACATTCTCCACGTGCATAGCTTTTCAGCGGGGGTATAATTAAAGACTACCTTATTTGATCCCAGTGGATCTAGCCACGGTTACAGAATTGTTTTTAAAGACTTTTCATGTGTCAGATGCAGCTCTTTACACACAGCTCATGTGGAAGCTTTTCAGCAGCTTCCAAAGACTGTCAAGACCTCTTTCTGTATAACATGATACATAAAGATAAAAGAAACGGTGTATATTTCTTTGCTTTTTCAGAAATTAGAGTTATCATTTGAAGGGCTGGTTATCATTTGCTCTCTTTAGTTTGATACACCTCTATTCCCATTCTCCAGCAGTCAATATCCCACTGTATCAGTAAAAATAGTTGGTTTTCTGTGTTGGATTAAACATAATTGCATTGCAATGATTGTAATGGGGCGAGGAAGTAAAATTGTTGTTGAATTTTTTTATTTTTTTTTCATGTTGAAGAAGGTGTTTGAACTGCACCAACCAGATCATTTCAGGCAGGGATCCCAGTATGATAATTTAAATCTGGTAGATAAGAAATTAGCATTTTTTAGGTTTTCTCTTCCTCTAAATCTTCATACAGGAAAGTGAAATGGAACTATGGCACCACATAACTTCAGGCACATAACTCTGACAAAAGACAATCTCCTCAGATTTTGTCTATAGACAGTGAGGGGAGCTGAACAACCACCAAAAGAAATCTGGAGTGGATCCAGATCCACAGGAAGCCTGTATGTCTCTTCACCACTCACAGAAGGAGCAGGAGATTCTGCCTAAACTGAATACTCACCTAATTTTACTTGTTCTAGTCCTCATAATCTATTGTTTACGTATTCAAAAGACCCAATCACTTAACAAAGAGACGGCTACAATAGAACTTAATCTCCCCATTCACAAACCCTTTGGTTATGAGTCTGTACACAGGCCCAGTTAGTCATTTACACATTCTCCTTGAAAAACTGTGCCCAAAGTTCTAAATTTTTAATCCAAATTAAAGCATGTAACTGGATAACAATGCTTTTGTTTGTCCTGCACCTTTTGCAAGAGGCTTAAGATGCCTCATGCTGCCTTTTCTAACAGATGCTCAGGGGAAAACATGGAGTGAGGACTGCAGGACACCTTGTGAGATAACCATAGAAGTTGGCAATAGCTGCCGTGCCTGGTATCTTGGGTGGGAGTTTCTCACAAAGCCAAGGTCTGAGTTGCCGATGCTCACCTCCACTTTGGTGTTGCCTACATGGACAGTGAGGCTGTGGGAAGGTGCCCTCCTGCTTCCTGATAAGGTGTTATCAACCACATCACTTTCCACCAGGTAAACCCAATTTGAGTATCTGCTGCTGCCAGTGCTCAATACCAGCTTGCTCCTCTGTCTAGGAGTAAATTTCTCTGACAGGAAGGACCACTTGTCAGGACCGAAGGCTGTGTTTTTGAACTTCTGCCAGTGCCAGAAATTTCTTCAATTTCTTAGCTACCATGCAGACTTCCTGGAGATTGGGAAAGGTACATTTCCTTTTCTTCTCAGGGGTCATAGGGGTACATTTCTTCAGTAATGTCATGGTCATCTAAAAAACCCATTTTTGCCTCTGGGTGACACAGGCTATGGTGTGAGAGACTCAGTCCTCCACTGGCTCACACTCTCCTCCTTGGATTATTGCAAGAAAGACAGAAGAAAAGAAACCAAGTGCATGGGCTTTGCCCCTTCTGGGGACATCAGGAAAGCCATAGTTCACCTCCAGCATCCTTGGACAAGTTGCACCCATCAGTCTGTAGTACCATTTCATATCAGCCCATCAGGACTGGCTTTGGTAGATACAACTATCCCTACCCTTAAAACCTCTTGTTTTCAAATGATCCTGTGGTTGGTCCTGGAGTGCCAGCAAAAGTGAATTTGTGCTAAATTTCAGTTCAAATTCTCTTCAACCATTTCTTTTTGCAGAAATGTGAGGCTTCAAATTTTCATTTTCTCTAGTCAAGAGACAATGTAAAATGGCTTCAACAGGTGCAGCAAAGAAGCACTTCAGAATCCACACACAACTCAACAGACACAAAGTAAATGCATTCAATAAATATTTTATTTTGACACATAGAACATATTTGTACTTTAAGCAAATACTATAGTCAAAGGGATGCTTACAAAGATATTGACAAAAAAGAAATAGGGAAGCATAAAATTATAAATTTCTGGAACAGAGATATTTTTGTACTTAGAAGAACTTTTATATTATTCATTGAGCACCATTTACGTGCTCTGTACTGCTGAGATTGTATAGCCAGCCCTGGGATGAATATTTTCAGAGTCATACAAGTGATTTGGAGACTAAGACCTACGGACTGTCAGTAGTTATTAGGTGCTTTTGATGGTGTTAACCTGTTTTGTGCAGTCCACAGGGATCCCTATCCAAACTCTTGAGGTCACTGAGATGTTTTGTTTACCTCAAAGGCTCTGTGTTAGGTCTCCAAAGTGCTGTAAGCTCTCTGTGAGGAGATGGGAACCTTTCTGAAACAACAGATTTCTTCGGACTAAGAAAATTCATTTACTGAGGATAACATCAAGTATTTTTGAGGAGGTAACACTGACTGCCAAAATACAAACAGCTGAGGGAGCGGCACTAGGATAGTGCTGCATGTGCATTTTGTCCTTTCCAGTGAATTAAGAAAACCTACAAAAGCAACATCCCAATTTGCTTCAAATTGCTGCATTCTTCACTCACATCTTATCCATGGAAACCTCAAGCAATCTTTGGCAAACCTGCACCATCCTATCAAGATTAGCAAAGGAAAAAAAATTACTCACCTTCCTCTCCTCTGTCTACTCAAATCAAAAAGAATGAGGGCTGCCTTTTGTTATGAAACCCAACCTTGTGAGGATTCCCAGCACGAGTGCCCGAAAATACCAGAAAACTGTGTCTTAGCAAGAGAAATAGGGAATGAGTGGAAGAGCCATTCTGTTGATTTCGGAAGGAGTGGCAAAAGTTCCACTGACTTAGCTGGGCACGAGCCATGCACACAGGGCACAAAACTCCTGTTGGCATCTCTTCCATCTTCCACACAAAATATTGACAGGGGTCCTATAGAAAAATTTATTTGATTGTGGTGCTCAGACATCATACAGAAATTGTTTCTTTGTGGTAGAGTTTACCCTTGAGTAGAGTCAGCACAAACAGGACTACAAGAAACATGGATGGTATATAAACCTTGTTTTGTTCCTCTGCATAACTGAACTCCACCCCTTGAGAATAAGCAAGGAAGTCTACTTCTTCATGGTTAGTTTTCTTTTACAACACATGATGGATGACTGTTTTTAAAATATTTGCAAAGGCATGTCTATGCACTAAAGAAAGGTGTTAGTTTGATGGTGCTGGGGAAT
Source organism: Sakesphorus luctuosus (assembly GCA_013396695.1). NCBI lineage: Eukaryota > Metazoa > Chordata > Aves > Passeriformes > Thamnophilidae > Sakesphorus > Sakesphorus luctuosus. Next base: position 51,482 of record VWZD01005311.1, read on the forward strand.
GAAACCTTAGATATAATCAGAGATAAAAAATAACCCTTTAAAACTTGGATAAAATCTCTGGTTGAAACAAAGACATAGTAGCATCCTATGGGTTCATCTGTCTCCAGCACTATAACTGTTTCCTAACAGATTTCTACAGAGCCTAATACAGAGGACAAAGATCAACAGGATGCTATTACCAAGCATCATGTGCTGTGAAAGGGTAAATGCTGAAACAGTTTGTGCTAGCATCCTTCCTATATTATCTATGCATCCATGGATAGTGAGAAAATGAGGACTTCTAAAAGAACACCTAAAGAAATTGACTTTCATCTTATTATTATGTTAAAATACTACTTCATCATATATAAAGGAGTCTCAAAGTGGACTAGGACAGCTGCCATATTGAACCTTTAGAATTTTGTAGGATATTATTCCAATCTTTGTTTCACACATATACATATACACATGCCTGTTCAGTATGAAAGATGACTAGCTAGCAATCCGCAAAATTTCTCAAAGCACCCAGAAATTTTTCAGAAGAAAGAAATTAGTTCCATTGGCAACATGTTTGGTTACTACCACAAGAGAGCAACCTACCCTTACAGACCTCAGTCCAGGGATGCCAACCTGGCAAAATCACACCCTGGACTTGCTTCAGTGTCATTGTAAAAACTCTGAATAAAGCTGGAGAACGAAAGAGGTCAAAACAGTATTTTAGAAGAGAGTTTATATTCTAAGAAAAACAGCAACAAGATTTCACCAGTTGGGTCTTTTCGTGAGAAGACATTGAACTGTAACAGGTAAGGTAGCAACCACACAATTTTGTAGCCAAAACCAAATAATACACCTGGAGAAAATACATTACTATTAATGGTAACAGGAAAATGCTTAAAAAATATTTGGGCCCTTTCATTAAACCATTGCAGTTGATTACATAAAAATTAGTTTTGAAGAACAATCTGTTAATTGCTCTACACTATAAAGTAGTACAGATGTGAGCAAACTCATTTTATGCTGATCAAAGATGCTACTGAATTGTGTCCAGCATAAGAAGAGATTCTGAAACAAGAAAAGCAATAAAATAAACTAATGGCAACAACAATGGGGGCAATGTCCATCCAAATGGGAGCAGGGTGAAAAACCAACACAAAGAAAAGATGAAAAGAGAAGCGAAGGTGACAGAGAAAATACATGAAACGGAGTGTGCCCCATATTCCTACTTGAATGTGTCTTGGAGGACAAGGAGCATTCCAGCCTTTCCTATCACGACAGAACAACTCAGTAGAAAACACAACACATAAACAGTCAGCAAGACTTTTTCCCTGGGGGGCAATGCTTATGATCAAAAATCAAACCAAGTTAATACAGAGGCAACACTGACAAAAGGATGACAAAAAATCCCTAGAGTAGAACCACCTGCTTCAGTAACAGAGTTTTGATGTATGTTGGCCCTTGCACTCTCATTTTCCTAGAAGATACTTTCCTAGAGGACTAGAGATAGTTTAGGCCTACCTAACCTGAAAGTTGAAGGACAGGTGCTTATTCACTAGCCATTCTGCTAGCAAGAGCCATGCCAGTTCATAGATCCCAGCCACATGCTGTGTCCAACAGTTGAACCATTTAGAGGCACTGACATTCAAAGCAGCTCAGTGAGGCACCTGTGAAATCACACTCTTCCACCTAGCACTGTTTCGAGGCGATGGCTGATAGTTCAGTTGGATTGGCAACACTACATTTAGAGAATTCATTACTGTAAAACGTTTCAAATTATTGAACTAGCAGTTAGTTAAAGTGATTCATGACCTAGCTCCCAGTAAGTTTTTTCTAATCACAATGGATACCCAATAGTTTCAGTCCAGGTTTCATCTTTGTGTACACTATACATTAATGGTGTCTCTGGTCTCCTTTCCTCATTTCAGAAACAGGATAAAACATTCTGTGAATGGGCTTGGCAATTAAATATTTGAATCCTTAGCGATATATGTTTTATTACCTAGGATCTTTCCTATGTGCTGAAAGGCACAAATTTAAGAAAAACTATTGTGTTTTGGCCATGTTCATCCCTGCATGATGGGATAAACCTTACAGACATACTGGGTGAATGCAAGTTTTGTGGAAGTGAACTTACCCCTGGCAACAACCTGTTGTCAGACTTCCATGCTTATTCCATTTCCAGATATTTAGCTCTTTCTGCTTGTAAACTTGTGTGTACAATAGAGTTCAGTCCACTATTCACTCTATAAGTGTACTAACAAGCAGGTGGAACTGTGAAGACCTTATTCATGTTGGTGGGCTTTACTTAGGTCATTGTCCCTGCTGAGAAAGAGCTTGCCAACATGTATTACAGCTCCACAATCCAGTCTCACATAATTGGGTTCTGCCTGTATGCTCCACAACAAAGCATTTCCATTCCCTGAAAAATCACTGCATGTAGAATCAAGCAAGCAGATATTTTTACCCCTACAATTTTCCTCTTGACAGAAAGCTGGCTGGATTTTATTTACTTTTTGTTTGTTTCCATATTTGTTTGTTTGCTTTTGTGGGACTGTCCATGGGAAATGCCATTTACACTTAATTTTCTCTTTATTTATTTTGAAAGTAAATGCAAAAATTCAATGAAGACAAACATTCTGTTTGGTATATGTTGCACAAGAAATAGGAAACATTTCTAATGAAATGCAATCATTTGAATTTGGAAGGTGAAGTGGTTCCTGTCGAGTATAATGTGAAATACTAGGAGGATTTGTCCTTAAGGAAATAACACTTCCTGCATCAGTTAACATTCTGTGTGGTAAGCATAGGGAACAGAAGAGGGTGCAGGGTTACAGCTTCTGCTCCACTCATCCACACACGCCTGCATGTGTGCATGTGTGGATGCAAAGATGCTGAGCTCTAAATGTGCCAGGAGGATGGCAGAGCTTTGAGAACTGCCCTGCACTGATTGACATGAATGTGATCCTTTCCAATAATTTTGACAGGGTTTGGTACAGCAGCCTTCTCAGAATGGGTTCCTGCAGCATCGCTACTTTGTGTATCAGTTTGTAAGGGCAGCCAGAGAGCAACTTCAGTTTTTTGCACAGTTCAGAATCTTATTTCAGGTTTATTCATGAAATAGTGTATGCACAGAATGCCTTAAAAAGTTGTTTTCAACTGCCTCCAGCTGAGGAGTTGCACTTATGCACAAGTAAGCCGTGAGTGTGAACATACAAGACGGAATGCCAGACTGGGCACAGATTCAGGTTCCCAATAGTGAGAATAGGCCAGAAAACTGAAAGTCATGTGAACATTAAAAACCAGTCATGATGACTGGCTTTAGGGCTCCCTGAGCTGGTTCACAGGGTGCCCACAGGCATAGAGATGGTTCTAGATATTACCGTTACCTGTCACTTCAGCTGCCTGAGATTCTTAATCTATCCCTGCTCCCCCCTGACATCTGTCAGATTTTCCCTTAAATCCTTAGGGTCACATTCTGCTGCCTGCATACCCTTGAAGGGTAAGGGCCCAGGTTAATTTGCCAGCTTCCTCACGTGTTTTTATCACCTATATTCGATGCAATAGGCCTTTGGTGCAGCAGCAGGCAGTGAAGAGGAGTTGAGGGAGTGCAGTGGCTTCCCCTGCTCTAGAGCTGATATGCTGATGTGTGAGTCTCCACATGCCACTCTACTTGGCACCCAGTGTCATTACTACCCCTTGTAATGAATTTTCTGTGATGGCTTTGTCCTTAAGGAAACATTATCTCTGCCTCCATTAGCAAATGTCATATGTAACACTTTATCCTGAGGAAAAAATGGCTTTGGACCCCAAAAACATGAATACCAAGACTATTTTCTTGTTGCTGAAGTATGTGGGAACCAGTTTTGGCAGAGTGTGCCTCTGAGGACCAATTTCTCTTTGGCTTTCAGTGATTCACATACCCTCTCAGAAGCACAATGAAAGAAAATATAAATTAAAATAATTATATAAAACTATATAAGCAAATGTGGTTACACAAACCAATTCCTTCAATTTTTTCCACTAACAAAAATTTGGGATCTAACACTGGCTGAATGAGAAATCTGTGACCAGGTCTTCAGTCTAGCTGTTGCCATCTATGTTGCAAAAATAAGAGATCCTGACAAGTACTTGATAATAGCAGAAGAATATCCTGCTGCAGCCAATGAGCTCCATCAGTGTTTTTCGTGCTGTCAGGATTTCGCTCACTGATTGTAAGGTTTTGGAGCAAAAAATGCATCCCAACATAAAGCTACAGCTTCAAGAAGGAAGACAGAGAAATGACAGACCTTTGAAGCCAAAGTCACTTGTATCTGGATACGTCTTTTTGGAAGAACCAAGGTCATGCATAGACTTAAGCTTATGGGCATGAACAGTTCCCTAAAAGTCAATGGACAAGTATATAAACCATTTTGGGACTGGGACTGAGGTTTGAATGTAAGGCACTCCAGTACTTTCCAAAATAAGACTTTTATATGTGCAGAAAAAGTGGAGTGGAAGCAACAGTCAGCTTGGAAATTTAAGAATGAAGGGGAAATAATAATTAACTCAATCTGAGCACTGCTGAGCATGCATGACTTCAGTTCTTCTCAGTAGAACTTCAACAGAGTCACAGATTTAAAGTTTCTTTATGAAAACCCAGTTCATCACAGACCATAAATCTCACCATAGATCTCTGCATGCCTTCCACAAGTTCAATTTGAGAAAAATGCAGACAGGGCTATGCAAACCACCAATTTTTCAAATTGCCAAAGGTTACAAAAAAATAAAAAGAAAAGAAAAAAAGGGACAACAGATCACTTGTGTTAACCTGGATTGACTATTTTTCAAAAGCTTATGTTAAAGCAAATTGACACTGAAGGCCAGGAAAGTGCACTACAAATGCTATGTTTCAGGTTGGAGCATTTGAAGGATTTTTTTTTTAATTGAAACATGAAAATGTTTAATTTGGAAAGCATTTGAAAATCTAAACTTTTGCATGCGAATAGAGGATACTTATATCTCCCCTTCCCTTCACATACATAAATGTAACGCCCCCAAACCAGCAATTGACAAAACTCATCATTTGAAATGGCCTAGTATTATCAAACCAATTTTTGCTGATAGGGTTAAAACCTAAAATGTGGATCAGATCCACTTATCTTTACAAAATTACAAGGAGAAACAGCATTACAATCAGTGAAGGCTGCAACTTCCACTGATGCAGAGATCTCAACACAAACAAATACTTATGCTAGAGTCACAGAAAGTCAGAACAAGGGAAATGCACACCCAGTGTGGGTGTTTGAGGACTAAACCAAAGAGGGTTGCCAGACAGACTCCGGTGTGGAATTTGTCTGCTTTACAGAGTAAAGTATCTTCCTTGCTACAGCACTGGCACTGGGGAAAGTCACAAGAACCTGCTGACTTCAGGGAAAATCCCCATAAAGAGGGCATGTAGGAGGGCACACCATATATTTTAAAAAGAGCTAGTTCTTACAGGTTGGCCTGCCAACAATTCTCATGTTGGAGCACAGAGAAGGAGGAGAAAGTGCCCTTCTTCAGTTTCACCTTCTTCTCCGTTTGACCCCAGTGGGACAGAAACAATGCAATGTTCTGAGTTAATTTTCTCTCATGAGGCCTCTCACCTGGATGCACTGAAGTAGTGCACAGCCCTGCTCCTGTAAGAATATTTCTAGAGAGTTGCACTAGTCCAAGACATAATTTTTTTTCCTTCCTTTATTTGTTTTTTCCCCCACTCCTGTAAGGTCCCAAAATCCATCCCATTTTACTCCCCACCCAACATCTTTCTTTAAAGCTGATAATTTCAATTCCAAATGCAATGCCTCCAGAAGGAAAGGCTAGATGTACTTGTGCTCTATACAGGCTGCTATATTTGTGTTCCACGGGACTAGATGCTTCACTTTTTGACAGGATCTGAGCCAGGACTTCTTCACTGTGTCCACTGTCTTCACTGTGTCCCATGGCTACCACCTGAAGGAATAAAATTCTGATCTCTGCCTCTTTGAAGCCTCTCCTTTGCAGAGATAAACAAGATCCCTAATATTACATCTCAAGTGCTCTGTATTTCCCTAGATATAACGAGTTAAGAGTCAAATACCATGTATTTGAGTAGTTCAGTGACTAATGCATGCTCTTGTTATTTAGGGTCAAATGGTCACTTGCTTTGTTTACTTTACAAATGGTAGCAGCACTGTGCGGCCAAAGGAGTGTGCTGCGGTCTCAAAATGAACATAACTACAGGCATGGCACTGGGGCAATGAGACATGCATCTGGGAAGATCACCAGGCTGTAAGAATTCATGCTCAGACCTAATGGGTGCTGCTCTCACTTGAGTCACTGCAGGGACTTGCCACTTGTAAAGCACAGACTCAATGACATCCTTCTCAGCTAAGCAGTGGATTTAGCAGGCTAAGAACTTTTTGCTCCTTGATTGTCCTCATGCTTCTAGATGGAAGTAAATACATATTTTTGAGGTAGCTCTGAAGTCTCTAGTGGTGTATTGGAAGTTGGAGGAGGACACTGGAACACAGTTGTAGTTTCTGTACAGCACCGTTTACAGAAAAGGGAAAACAAGCAAACAATCAAATAAATGTTTGAATAATACCAGAAACAGAAATGGGAAAAGAGGCCCTTGGGTGGAGGAGGTAGAAAACTACTTGATAACACTAAAATGTAATAAGGGCCAAACAATCTAAAATTGAAAAATTAGTTCCAATTACATTTTATGCTTAAAGCAGTTAAATATTATTGCAGTTTACATGAGAGTTAAAGCAATAACTGTAAAAATTGGAAGGGTAGCATTGAGGGAAAGCTGCAATCCTTTGGCCCAGCTTTTCACGGGGACTTTGTCAGTAAGTCTGAAGGAATCTCAAGTTACTGGACATGAATGACAGACCCACAGCTCTCATGTCTTGCTGGCTATGAAAACTGATTTGCTTGCACTAGACCAGCTCAAAGGGCTACATAATCTCAGGTGAGCAGGTATGACCTGATTTACATATTTTCTGTGATGCAGTATACTTGTATAAACACAGGGAAAACCTACTTTTAGACAATTGCTTCATTATTGTAGACACTTTATATTTCACATACACTAGTAGGTTTAGTTGATATATATTAATTTAACATAAATGTCTTGCAGAATCGGCAGCAGTTTTTTACAGAGATGATAGACTCAAATGGATATGGATGTTCTGTCTAACCTATTATTCAATTCTTCTGAAGTAGGAAAAAATGGTAAATAGCTTCTTAAGGTGTAGTAATATTTCTTTGGTAAAGGGAGGCAGTATGAAAGAGAAATCTCAGAGCAACAGAGAAAGAAATGTATGGAGCAATGCACTGCCAGTTAGAAGCTCAGATTTGATTTTTGACTTTCCTGTTTCCATACTGTGAGACTCCTGGCAAGTCATTTCACCTGTCTGTTCCCCTTCCTACTCTATTGTCTAAGTTGTCAAATAAAACTGCTGGCAGCTTAGGCCAGAGATTGCTAGTAGGATCTAATGCTCTTAGTGTCTGGTTCTGTCAGAGGGATGCAATTGTTTTTTACTAACTAGTAAAAAGAGGCATAAAAATAAGTTGATAGGAGACAGTCAGAATTAGATGTACAGGTATAGAAAGAGAACACTCAGAAGTAGCATCTCAAAAATATGAAGAAAATATCCTGATTATTTTAATGTTGTGAAAGGAGTAAGGAATAGGAACAAAGAAATATAGTCAGAGTTTAACTGTACCTTCCTACAGAGAAACCAAGAGAAAAAGTTGGGCCCTTTCTTTGACTTCTACAAACTTCTGTTGAGTTCTCAAGAAATTGAAAGTTGGGCTGAGGTGGGAACAATAACTTCCTAGAAGTGTGGTTCTTGAAGAATGGCTGTCCTGCAATGATCCTGTGGCTCTGTTCCTACTCTGCAGTGGATATTCTGCAGCTTTAGTTCAGCTAAAATGCCTCCTCTCTTCAGTGCTTGCACATAAATTGCTATTAATGTTACCATGTTATACAAGTGCATTGGGGAGGAAAATAGGCCCACTAATGCATTGTCCTGCTCCAGTGTTTTTTAACCTAGAGGATGCCACACTATTCCATGGACTGTGGGTGGGCACAAGCCACAGGAGAAAATGAACAGAGGTGGGACATGCTCCATAAGGCTGCAACTGCCTCATCCTTTCTTCCCCATGCTTCTCCCCAGGCTGTGTGCAAAGCTTAACGCAGATAAAGCATATGCTCCCAGAGTTGCCTTATGGCCTTCCTTCCCTGCTCACATGACAACCGTCACTTGTAGTCAGCCATGGTAGCAGCTCAAAGGGATCCAGGGCCTGCAGGCTCGGGCTGCAGCTGGCTAGTTCAAGCTTCCTTTTTATTATCTGAATACATTTACTATGGCCATGGAAGCACATGTCTACCTCAGCCCAGAAGAGCTACCAGTGGGCAACTTGGTTCTACAGACAGCAGGTAGCTTTCACCCTGGGCAGAAGGAGCAGAGAAAACGGCAATCAAGGATCAAACTCAGCCCCCTCCCCCATATTAAGGGCTCCATGGGAAGCCCCAAAGAAAAGGAATAGGACCCAATGACTATTATTTATATCAATGCTATATCAATTTCCTGTTATTATTAAATAACAATGAAGTGAAATATTTTTTTGCCTCTTGACACAGCATAGACACATGGCTGCTTATGTCTTTTATGTTGTTCCATAGATTAATTAGGGGGGGGACATGCAGTTGGCAGGGAGATACTCCACCATTAATCGAATGCAAAACAGACAAACGCAGATGAACTCAAACAAATGTCACTGATGTGCAACTTCCAAGCCCCAAATCCCACTGTGCGCACATCTGAGCAAACCACTATCTGTGCTGAGCTGCTTCAACTCCAGAGGAGCTCTGGCTGTACACAGGAACACATGTGAATGTGCCACAAGGTAGGGTTGGGGCATCACTCTTAAAAACTAATACCAGTTACATAGGAGAGACAGAAAAATGCCATTTGATGACACAAGTTTTTGCAGAAAAACCTAGAAATGCAACTTGTGTGAAGTTTTAAAATAACTAATAACCAGCAAGGAATTTTAAAAATTGTAGCACTTTCTGTCCCTTGAAAAATTCCTCACAGACACTTGCTAACACCTTTTAACTCTTGATAACAGCAACTGACTAAAGCCAGAAATGCCTCCAAGTGAGCATGCAAAGAGATTAATTTGCTTAAAATCATGGACATAAAAATGGAAACCCAGAAATATTTATTAACCTCTCCCTCCCCTTCATGACCTCAGTGTTTGCAGAAGGCCCTGGACTGATAGCCCAAGAAAATACAAAATATTTCTGCTTCTACAGGCCTAATAGGTGGCCTGCCTTGCAACTAACTCAGAAGCCATTTGTAACTGTACAATGCAGACACAAAACACGATTGTTCTACTTAGGAGCACTGCACATCCATTTTGTACAGCTGTAAAAAACTACATTACATGCAAGGTGTCTTTATCTTGGCCTCTTTTCTGAAATGGCCAGTAAAGGCAATAAGTGTAATAGAGAGTTCTGTTAACAACAAAATGAAGCATCTTTAAAATTCAGTTAATGTATTCTATGAAGTGTCTACATCACTTATATAGCTCAGTAAATACCTACTTTGGCAGGATTTTAGCAATGAAGAGGTATGAGAGACTTCACAGTGTGTTTTTATTAATATGGATAAAGGAATGTAAGAAACAAGGCACTAACACGGACATGTAAGAAACTATACCATGTAACTTTTAACTGTCTGGATTAGGCCTCTTACCAGCAACTGCTTATGCATACTGAAAAGATGCTGCTTACCCACTACTGCAAAGCTCTTTGCAATCTAGAAACGGTAGCAGGAAGCTCTGTCTAAAATTTAGGGCAACCTTTTAATATATGACTAATGAAATTTGTGTACCTTCACTTGCCAGTGCCCCAACCTGTAACACTCAACATACACCTGAATTCCAGTAGATGGATGGTCAGTATTGTCTTCTTAGCCCTGAAAATGAAAAAAAATGAAGTAGAATGCATTAATTACAAGAATATGTTTATGTTATTTTTATATTATTCAGGCACTGACAAATCCATGCCTGCTTATAAGCAAGAGGGTGGGGCATTACAATACCCCAACCCATGTTTTAAGAAAAAAACATGCAAGCTAATTTAAAATGCCTTCTCAGAAACAAGGATGCAATTTAGTTTTTTACTATCAGCTTGTACTATACCCCACTATATTATTCAGACATAGGAAATATTATTTCACGGTTATTTAGCATAATTGTGCCATACTGAAAAAGGGGGGGTGGGGGGGGATGAAAGAAGAGCGGACAAGCCATGGGAAGATGATGAAATCAATCATATCACAATGGAAAAAAGCTCAGGACTGAGAACATATGGAATAAACTTCGCAACATCCTTGGAGTGCTGGATATTGTAAAGCCATTGTGGAGCACAAACATTGCTGGTTTATTGGAAACAAACAAGTACACTTCAGTTTCCATTATTATAATTATTACTATTTCTGACCCTTCTTTTTTAACATGCCAGTTGTCAGCGTCCCACTTGCAGATGGTGCCACACAAAAAAATCAGTGCTTCCTAACCGTAAGAAAAAATGCCAAGTGTTTTCTCCTTAAAGACCATAAAGGTCTCACATTGCATATATTCAAACCCTCACGAACATTAACACACAGGGTCAGTGTAACACAGTACGGTTTCATGCTGCGTTTGATTTCTCCAGGAGAAAGGAGCTTCTCTGAAAAAGTTACACTACATTTGCGTAGGGCTGTTCTAACACCCGTCAGCACAATCGCCATGCAGCCACCCAAAAGCTGCTGGCCTCACACTGTCGCTTTGTGCGTACCAGCCCGAGTTACAGAAATTCTCGGGTGAATTTCCCATCCCTGTGGCTGGTACGGTCCGCGAGGTGCAGGGCAGAGGGCCGGGCAGGACGCAGAGCGTGGCGGGGGCCGCAAGGTTATACTCGGCTGGTTCTGCCAGCCGAGCTGTCTCTGCGGGCAGCCGGTGTAAAGCCGTGCAGCCAGTGCCGGCCCGGCGAGGGCCTCTCGCCACGCCTGGGCGAGGATTCCTACGGCACGGGCACCGCCCGGAGCTCCGCCGCATCCCCGAGCGGCGCCGCTGCCTGCAGCCCTGGGGCCGGGTCAGGGGGCACGGCCGGCTCGGCCCGTCCGCACCCGGGCCGCGGGGGTGGCTGCTCGTGTTTACTGCCCGAGCAGGAGCTGCACGGATGCGCTGCCGCCGCCCGCAACTTCTGGCTCGCCGTGCTTTGGCCTCTGAACAGAACCCACCCAACTCGGCCGAGCAAGTTCCCGGGGGGCTGCCCGTGGTGGGCCGGGCCGGGCCGNCGGCTCTGCGCTGCCCCGGGCGGCCCCCGCTGCCCGCCCCGCTCCGGCCCCGCCGCGGAGGGCTGCGCGAACCCCGCGAGGGGCAGCGCGGCGATCTTTGTGTTGAGTGTGTGCGGGCAGTGTGTGCGCCGCGACTCCCTCGCGGCCGCGGTGTAACGGCGGCGCTGAGTGGCCGGCGAGGCCGTCTCAGCGCGGCGGCCAATGGCGGCGCGGCTTATATCGCGGGGAGTGTTGTGGCGCTGCCCGGGTTGCATGGCTCTGTGTGGAGCCGCGTTCCGCCGGCGCCGGGGCGGAGGGGTTGCGGTGCGAGCCGCGTCCGGCCCAGCGGCACGGTGCGCACCCCGCCGAGGTGAGTGGGTACGCCCGCCCGCTGCCCCGCACCAGGCGGGAGGAGGAGGCAGCGGCGGGCAGGGAGGGAAGGAGGGAGAGACAGGGGTGCCCTCGCCCCACACTTTCCCCTCCGCGCCCCGGCGGCGGGGCAGCTCCCTGCGCTCCCCCTGCGGCCGGGAGGGCGGCGCGGAGCTTCCCCTGCCCCGCACGGCGGCTGTCGCGGCTCCCAGTCACTTTTCCTTCCTCTCGCCAGCCCTGCCTTCGTTTGGAAAGTTTGGGCAGCGGAGGACGGGTGGGTTGGTGCCGCCAGCCCTCCGCCCGGCCGGGAGGGCAAGGGCGATCCGGCGGTGTTTGACGGGGAAGGGGCGAAGTGGATCGCGGTACAGCGCAGGGCATTTAAAACACCAGCGAGCCGAGCCCGAGAGGCGGCGGGGGTAGGCCAGCCAGTGCCAGGCTGCGTTTGAAACCAGGCACCTCTCGCCGCCACAGAGAGAGGCAAGAGCAGCGGCGGAGGGAGGAAGGGGAAGGAGAGCGAGCAGGAGGAGGGATGGCCACCGGCCGCCGCTCGGTGCGTGCCTCCGGGTGGACTTGACAGGGAAATCGCGGCAGGCAGAAACGAAACTTCATCCCGAGGGGCGGCGAGGCGCGGGGGAGAGTGCGCGGATCGGGATCGGCTGGGGCCGGCCTG
>VWZD01005311.1:65504-90900 GCA_013396695.1 Sakesphorus luctuosus
CCGGGGGCGGGGGTCGCCGGGGGGGAGACGGGAAAGCCCTGGGTCGCGGCGGTCCTTCTCCATATTTAATACCTTTCCCTTGCACCCCACCCGGAGCGTGGATCGCGGTGTCCCTGCACTTGGCTCGGGCGGGGGTGGGCGGAGGGCGGGCGGTGTCTGCGGCTGGCCGGGGTCCCCCCGTGGGCTGCGAGGCCGAGGGGGGCGGCCGGGCCGGGGGGAACGCGCAGTACCTGGAGCTGTGCTCCAGCCTTGCAGCCTTACGTCCGTCCTTTTCGTCTGTCTGTCTGTCTGTCTCCTCGGGTGGATCTCGTACCTGCGTTCTGGCGGCGTATTCTTGTTAATTTTTGCGTTGCTCTCATCAACTCGCGGGGACTTGTGGAAGTTCCAGGGCGTTATTGTTACGTATGCGTCCTTGCAGATGGTGGTCAACTTTCTGCCTTTTGATAATACGTGCGAGTATCTCTGTGTGTGCATGTAAATAATTACGTGATGCATCCCTGCGCGTACGTATATAGGTCTGTGTGTGCGCATAAACATGCATGGGTGTGTGTGAGGCAGAGGAAAAATAACCCACCTTGCTGATGCACATTCAGATGATTTGCTCCATTTGCCCACTCCTAATGCCCTTTAAAGACATTGTGCATCTTTTGTTTGTTCCATGGCGATTCCTGCAACTGTCATCTTGTTTTAATGACAACTTAGCTGGGATGGGGGTGAGGAAGAAGCAAGTTTCAAGTTTTGGGGTCTCTCCTCTTGTTGGCGTTGTGGTGAGTTACAATACTGTAAAATCATGGTGTGCTGATGATGTGCCTTTATTTGATACTTTATAGGTCACTATCACATGACAAAGGCTTTGAGACAGCTTCATCTTCATCTGTCTGTAATTTCCATTTGCCTTCCTGGGTAAGTATGTAAACTGTACACATGGAAAAAGAACTCTTGTTGTTTTTGACAAGATAGAGGTCCTCATGCTGCCACTTCTTGTGTGGAAGGTGCTCTTTCCGGTTTTAGTACCTCAGAAAACACATTTTCTGTGAGTGCTTATAGCAACTGCTGGATACAAAGTTTTTATGTAGGGGTACATACGAATAACCTGGGAATTAAAAGGCTGTAGATGTTCACAGCTCTTTTCACTTATTTTTTTCTTGTGGTTTTTTTTTCCTTAAACTTTGTTTTGTAAGGATAGCTGATTGACTTAGGCAAAAGTTTTAAACCAAAGTGAATATTAGAATATGCAAAGTGCAACACACTGGTTGAAAATTTGATAAGCATGTAAAGTCCTTTTAAAATTCTGTGGTAGAAAAGTATGAAAATATAAACAGAATAGGTAATTAAAAAACTCTGGAGGTCAAGAATCAGTGAGAAGTTTAGCAGAACTGTAATGCTACTGTAACAGGGGTTGGTTGAGTTTTAACACGTAAACTGAGAGCTAATTAGAATTCCTTCCATGCTCTTTCTGTGTTACTGTTTTTTTCTTTTGGCATTGATTAATGCGTACCAGTCAATTTAAAAGATGAATCTTAGGGACTAATTTACTAGTATTCCTAAGCTTTCAGGTACACAACAACATTTTTTTAATCTGTATGGTGGAAAAAGTTTTGACACCATTTGAAGGGTTTGATACCTTTTAAACTGAAGTGGACGTTTAAAGAAGAGGTTCTAAGTTTTTGGAGTCACATTCATAGATGACATAAAATGAGTGACATTTGGAGGCATCTCTGTGGTGGCACTGAACTGCATTTAACCCAAAATTGGGAAGTGGGAGTTAGCATTTTGGTACTATTCTGTATATAGTTTAAAACAAGACAAGACATGTATTTAGGGTAAGCTTAGTACTCAAAAATGCAAATGATAAATAACATACTCTTGACCTTTTCCAGGCAGTGTATAGCAGATATAGGGTAAGTGATGGTCCCAAACATGCAAACTTGAAGGGAGCTGTTGGGAGCAGCTGTTCTGGTGTGATACATCGACCACAAAGCTAGTCCTAAGGCTGGGATAACCACTGTGGGGAGCTGGTTTGAAGGGAGCGTTCTACTGTTCTCCAGTTCCTACAGATTTCGGGTATACAGATTTTGAGTGGAGTGAAGTTGGTATGTGTAGGTCTAAGAGTATAAACACCAGTTCAGTTACTGAAGTTCTTTATGACGACTAGTTGAATAGGAGAATATTGCTTTTGGTTTTATAGCATTACTGACAAGGATTGTGTTCTGTGTAGGATAATTGATGCAACAATTTTTTCCAAGTAAAAACACACTCGGAAATTCAAAAACTGGCAGATAGACTTCAAAATGTTGTTCAGGACTGAATACAAATGTACTGATTTCTGAACTTAATTTTCTGTGTTTTCAGGTGAGAGTCAGATTAGAGTGCTGTGAGCACTAAAGACTTCAACTTTATATGGAGTAATAGTAAAGGGTACTGAACCAGACTAGCTCAGGGACCTTGCTTCAGGTAGTGTCTTCAGTCATTATCTGGTTTTAGTTTTATGCAATGAAGTTTTTCAGATATGTTGACTCTGGAAGTAAAGTGCTGATCATAATCTTCCCATGCTATAAGAGGAGTGAGCCTTGAATTTTTGCATAATGCTAAATGTAGTTCTTGCCTGATGTTGAACTGACTTGAAAAAAAGGAAAGAAGGATAGGGTATCTTTTTGACAAAAAAGGCATAGTAGGAGCTTTAGAGGAAGAAAAGAAATGCATTTCCTAATAACTAAAAAAATGGCAGTAAAAATAATGTGCCCACTGAAGGTGAGAACAGAGATTTCATTAGATTTGTCCATGATTCGAAACCTTCATTTACTTTAGGGAACTTTTATTTTGGTAAAAGGGAAGATTTCTTCTATTATACAATTCTCAGTAAAGTAATCATTCATGAATGAATTTTAGTAACTCAGTCTTGATGTACAGGAGAGACACCTGAGTTCTGGTTCTGCTTAGCAAGAGCCAGTGCAGTGGTGGTGTGTCACAAGCGAGAAGGTGAAGCTGCTTAGCAAGGGGCATTGTGAATGCTTCGAAAATTTGCCTGTGGTCTCAAAAGTTCATGGCATACTATTTTCCCTCTTGGCACAGCAAGCTGATCAACCATGTCAAGCAGACACATAATTTGTCAGAAACGTGACTGATAAACTCAGAATATTTAAGAAGCTTGCCCTCGACGCTTTGGAATTTTTGGCCACTGCTTTGCCGTAAGCTCATTCCCTGCAAAATGTCCATTGGTTTCGGCAGAAGGTTTATTTAGGAAAGGAGTGTAGAAGTGATGGTGAGAGCAATTTGACCATGTTTACTTTTCCATTCAAGGAAGAAAACCTTTCTCTTTCATAGCTGTTGTGTGAATAATTAAAGATATTAAATGCCAGTATTCCACATAAAATATCAGAGATAATGGTGCAATTATTTTCTGCCTAACGTTTTTCCTGTTCATCCAGAATGGTCTTCATACACTTTGTTCGTATGTTAGGGGTTCCATAGCTTGTGATCCTGTAAGCATGTGAATATTTTTAAGCAGATGACAAGTCTTGTTAAATTCACTGATATGATTCCTCACATTCAGAGCTAAAAGTTTTTCCAGGCTGCTGCTGCTTGTGGTCTGTGTGCTGAGGATGCACAGTGTCTCTGAAGCTCAGTCCACATAGCATTAGGCAGGGCACAGATCAGGGGGAAGAGTGGTGTGAAAAGAGGAAATTTTGACCAAGTGAGCTAGGGAGAGTTATTCTTCTACCACGTGTATTGGTGGGAAAGGTGCACGTAAGATAGATGAGACCTGAGGTGTGCAAGGCTCTGCTGTGGTGTGCAAGTGCACCTGCAATGAAATTTGGACATGTGGGAGGTGAGACACTGCCTCTCTTTCAACAGTAAATGGCTCGTGCAGCATTCAGGCTCTTTTATCTGAAGAGGGCTCCTTGGTGGAGGAAGGTACTAAAAACTGGAACTGAACAGAAACTCAGTTTTAATTTTTGGGTGTGTTGCAGGCTGTCTCTGTGAGCTCTGGCAAGTGATGTAGTCCAAACCAGAGGCCACTTTCCAAATTTTGGACCCAAGTTGGACTTTCTGTGCCCAGTCACAGGAGTGGCCTGCTGCTGCAGCTGCTGGTGGAGCCAGCAGCACTGCTGTGGCCTGTGGTGGCTTCCAAGGTCTTTACTCTCAGAAGCACAGCCAGATGTCCCTTTGCCACCTGCAAATGATACTTCCCTGTATCATTAAGTCATATGGTGCCTATATATTGGGACAGTTTTCCCGAGTGAATTAAGTTTTAAAACAGTATAGTTACTGTTTTACTGTATTGTAAATTGATGTTTTCTTTATTACTTAGAAGTCTGTAAAGCTGGGCTGAAATCATACATGTATTTCAAAATATTCTTGAGAAGAAATACAAAAAAGTTGACCTTCTGACTTCAGTAGTATTAAGTTTATTTCTTTTCCGTCTACTATATTTCCCGTGTTCCTAGAATATCACTGTCAGCTTTTTTTATTCTGTTTTATGTCAAAAGATTTTAGGACTTACTTTGTTTTTGTTATTTTCTTTTTATTTTTTCAAGATCAGTGATGATACAGTGTTTCTGTCTGAGCGCAATGGGGTGAGGGTGGTATTAGTGGACATGTGATTTTCACAAAAGACTCCTTCTGCTGACACCCTTCTTGATAGTTTCAGAAGAGATAAGACCTGAATCAGCATAAGGATTACTCCACCTTTAAGAATGGCTTGGTGGGCTGCTATTAAATTGCATTGCTTGTAAAGGAAAAAAGTGCACACTGTTCTCTCAATAACAACTATGTTATTAATAATTTGCAGTTGTAGGCATTGTCTTCCGTGCTTTCTGTCTCTTCTGGCGAAGTACGTAAGCCATACTGTAATCACACACCTCAAAACCAGGAACAATCATTTTTATCCCTGTTTTAGGCATTTGATATACAAAGCTGTGAAAGAGTGTGGGCTTGCTTACGGTCACTTAGCAGGTTAGCATTAGCAGGGAATGGAATGAAATCCACATCTGACTTCACTGTTTTATGTCCTTTCCCTCGGTGTATGCTACTGCTCTGCAGCTTTCCTGGTAAATGCCTGTCTTGAGATGTGAATAGGCTCGCTGAATTCTGTGGCAATTGGGCATCTTTTGCTAATACTCAACTTTGATTCATAATGCTGCTTTAAAAAAAGTCCCACCTCCAGAGCAGTATGAAGTTACTGACTTGCAGTTTAGTTACATTTATTGACAGAAGAGTCTAAAGCAGGAGGAGAGCTTACTTAAGAGTTTTTGTTGGTAAACATGGTATTTAAGCTGTTGTGTTTATTGCACAATTTATTACCCTTATATTTACTTAATACTAACTTACTTCATAGAGTGGATACATGGAAGAGAATGGTTTTTCATAGCAAAGTTTTTAAAGTGTGATTCATGTGAAATAGTTCTTCACAATTACATTATTTTTCATACTCATAATTTAATGCAAAATCACAACTAATTTTCTTATGAAACATGGAATTGACAGAAGCAACTTCTTTGGCACTCTGGCAATATTGTGATAAAGAGGGTAACATACTTACTGAACTTTCGTTTCTAGATCCAGTAAACTTATGTAAGATTTTCAGATTTACTGTTTACTGTTGGTTACTGAAAATTAAAATGTGATGGAAAACTTTGAGTTGTATTTGAGGAGTAAAGCATACTCTTGAGTGTAGGCTCAATTGTAGTATTCTAACAATGGTAGTAGCATTTTATAATTCTTAATATTTATAAATTTGATTACATAAAAGATGAATTGACAAAGAGCATGGTTTTGACGCTTTCCAATGTTCATGCCTTTTCCTTTATAGCACACACATACATAATGTAATAGCAAGTCCTTATAAGCATGGACAATTCAGCATGTGAAAATAAGCTGGCTTCAGGCATATCTGAGTACAAAGAAAGCTAGTACAACAAAACTACAATTTTTAGTGAGGGGAAAGAAAGTTAACAGGATTTTATGATACTACACTAAGAAAACCAGTTGCTTAGGAAGCATGGAATTTTTATTGTCAGAAATCTTCCATGTGGGTGTTTCTATGTAAGAGATTTTATAAAATGTAGCAACTACTGAAAATAAGAAGCAGCATTTTATTGACCCTTAATGTTACAGAGCCTCATTCAGCAAAGATAAAAATAGTTCCGTGGACTTGCACAACATGGGATCTATGGAACTTAATGCAAGGGGAAGCTCTCTGGACAAGAAGCTTATCAAGTCCTGCCTATACCTTCCCTTTTTTGAGGGAAGCTAGAAAGTGTCTTCTCTCTGCCTTTTTGGTGTGTTCTGGTTGGAGTTTTTTAGTATTTATTTATTATTTTTTCTTTGTGAAAGGCAATATGTGTGTAGTAAATGGTTGAGGAGTCTGCTTTGAGATGCTGTGAAACCACACTAACTGTGTTCCTGGCTGTGAGGTCACTCTCCTCTTACCCACGGGTAGCAACAGGAAGATTTCTGCCATCTGTGCTCTTGGGAGGGCCTTTGTCCTGCACTTCCGAAACCCAGAGTTCCTCATGGCAGGGTCAGGTGCACACATTAAAGGTCTGATCCTTGGTACTGTTGAGAACTAAGCTCGCCCATTGCAGGATTCAAGTGAGGAAAGTTTGAGCCTGGTCCTGGGCCCCTGGTGAGCTGCATCAAGGACTGATGACTATGCTGTGCCCTTGAGTGTCAGGCAGTAGTTCACTTCTGTTGGGTTGATGGCTTTCAACCAGTACTTTTCAGTTCTTTCCCCAGTATGTTTCTTCTGCTGGCTGTGTAAGGACTGTTAAGCTTAAGCCATGTCAGAAGTTGTCTCTTTTTGTTTTGAGTTTTTGTTTTTCATTTGTATCCCTGTCTTACACAATCAAGTTACCCAGCAATGGAAGTGGGGAAGGCATGTCACACGGTAACAGTTAGGATTATATCTCTTGCAGTAGAAAAGTATGTCTTCCCCCTGCAGCTTGTGTTTTCTTTTATGAAGCAAATAATACTAAGTTTTTTGTTTCTCAGTGTGAGAGAGTGCATTTTTCTGTGGTTGTCAAAGCAGTATATCATGAGAAATTTGAAGATGAAGCGGGATAAAGAAAACATGGAGCAAGGATGAGAGGTGTGAGGGAGAACTTGAATTCTTACCTCATTTCATCCTCTTCGATGTGCAGTAACTCTGTGAAAGTCTTTAGAGCTGAAACACTGGGATGTTCTGCATTAAAATTTGTTTGTGGAAGTTGGAAGGAAGTTGCTCTTTTTTGTCAGGTTGATGAAAAGGACATTTTTGTGGTTGGCCATGTTTTGATTTCCTTTCCGCAAGTAGTCTTTGAACCACACCATGACTACTGTTAACTACAGTTAGCAACATCATGCTGAATTTCTTTTTAATTTTTTTTCTTAAACTACATGGAGTGAAGTACAGGAGCATCATTTTGTTTCGTCCTAATGGCCGAAGAGCTCAATCCTGCAGTTACAACTGTGCAACTGGATTCCTGAACACAAGGCCAGAACCAGAGGTGCATCAGCAATGTGCACCCCTTTGCAGGTCTGCTGGCTGAAGTTCCTCATGGCCTTTAATTCTTCAGCAAAGCTGTAGATTTCACATAATTCTTAATTATTGATGTGCAGATAGTCTTTGCAGGATCGTGCACCTGTTTTACTCTGTGATCAACTCAAAAGCTTATAGGCTGTCTCTGTCATGGTGCTGAGCAATGTAGAAAGAGCTGAGAGTAGAGAGAGACATTGCTGAAACATGCAGAGTTCACGTAATTGTGAAGAGGGTGGAAGAGTATGAAGTGTGAGAATGCCATTTGGTAGATGGTAATTCTTTCTGTTTGAGTATGTTTGCTTCCCAATTTGGTTATCTGGGTGGGGAAAAAAAGCATTCTAATGTACTGCAAATAGGTGGTCAAAGATGATAGATTTGGAAAGAAAGTAGCATTTTTACCTCCACTTCCTTAGTAAGTCTGGCTTCAGATCTTCCTCTTTGCAAAAGGTTTCTTTATATCCAAATTTCATGTTGAATAGTGTAAACGTGTTGCCTGGCTCAGTTCTAATCAGTGAATGCTCTATGTCACGAACTTGTGTTTCAGGGTTTACCTCTTGTTTGAATACATAGTTATTTTTCTTATTTAAGTAAAGTGTCTTTATTTGTATTTCTTCACGCTAATTTGTTTGAGATTCTCTTTCATACATTGTGTTCAACATCTGTCATCAAGTGCTCATAATGTATTTTGAAACAAGTACACAAAATTGCAGCATGATCCAGCACTGATTACAGAACTATAGCATATGAATTAATAAGAAAATAAAAATAGCATAATTAATTTCCAGCTGCTTTTGGAGAAACAGAGGTGTTTATAGGGAGAAATTTGGTGTCTGCAAAATGAATGACAAAACTGGTAGCAAATGTATTAATGCAAGCAATTATTCACAATTTACTTCCTCTGTTGTATTGATTAAAATTGTGTTCCAGTGCTGAAAGAGTAAGCAGAAGCTCCAGTGCTATTCTTTTAAAACTGTTGGACTAAATAAAAAGCACAAGTGTCAGAAGTACAGCATAGGAAGGAAGTTTTTAACTCTACTTCTTAGTAAAGAAAACCTTAAATAGGAAGTAAATGACAGATAGCTGAGTGTAACTGTTGAATGTGTCCATTTCCCATTACTCTGAGAAAGATATTCCCATCAATATGAGAGAGAATTGCCTCTGTGTCTGTGTGTGTGTGTGTGTGTGTGTGTGTGTCTAAGATAATCTTTTAAGTGTTTCCCTTGCTAGTAAATCAGAATTTCCTTGCATCTCTTGTATGTGCTTGCTTATGCTCATCTGCCTCACCTTAGCTCAGTGTACCAAAGCAGCATAAAGTCTATGGTTAAAAGTGACCCAGGCAAAATCTTTCACTGTGAGGGTGAAAGATCACACTCGCCACGGTGTGATCCATCAGTTTCCTTTGGAGGAAGCTGTTGAATGGATCTGGATACTCAGTGGCAGGTTTTGCAATATTTGCATAGCTCACTGTTACTTGGGGTTGGCCTGTTCTTCAGACAAAGCTTTGGACCTGTGTGCCTGCAAAATCTTCCTGGTTTTTAATCAGTAGAGGAAGATCCTGCCCTCCTGAGAGACGTATCTAGAGGAAGCAGATTAATTATTTATATAGTGAAATGGACTCTGGAGGATGTCCCTGTCAAACTTTCTGTTTTGCTGCACCCTGTGGTGATGGGGCCAAAGTGAGTGAGAGGATGCTGGAGTGTGGGGAGGGAAGCACCTGAGAAAACTGACCAGATGTTGTGTTTTGTCTAAGAATTGTCCTGCTGTTTCTCTGCTGTACGTGATCTGGTTTCTGTGTGCTGTCTTGCTTTCCTGAGTGGACCCATAAGACTGCATTTGAAGTTTACTGTTACTCTTTGCAGACAGAGAGCAATCAAAATAGGAGGTGAGTCTGTCATCACGGACATCCCAATGCAGTGGATTACAGGAGAGAAGGGCACAGCTCAGGTCCTCCAGTGAGGAGGACAGTATGTGTTCTCTTATTCAAGGATCCTACGTGGGGGGGGGAGGGGGAATCTTTGTGAGTGGGGAATGGTGTTTTGTGGAGCTCTAACAGGCTTTGCAGAGATTGAGCAGGGCTGAAGCAGAGTGTGGGGGAAGGCTCATTTAAAAGAGGGAGAGTTTTAGGGTTTTATTCCTGGCTCTTGTGAGCCCCTCCGTACATTTGCTTACATGTCTGCTGCCTTGATGTTCCAGTTATACCAATTGAATTGATTTAAGTCATGATCTTGGTCAATAAACTCTTGGTTTAAATTGGTGCTTGTAATTTCATTTTGCTTTGGTATTTTTGTGTTTGTTTTTGCATAAGCAATCTCTATTGGTAGACAACAGTTAAAATATGTTGCTAAATATAGCCTTTGCACTAAATTTGGCACTACCTTTTTGTTAGTTCAGAGGATGCAGTGTTATGCTGCACACTTTCTATGTGACTTATGTGCATTTATTTAGATTGCAACTGTGAAGAAAGTTTTTATTTAAGATATGACAAATGATACTGATTTTTAATTGTAGCCTTTAAAAATGTCCTGTATAATAAAGCCACACTTATGCACAAACACACACATACACACAAGTAAATGTAAATAGAGTTTGCACTTAAAATATAAGTAAAGTATTATGCCTAATAAGGTAACTCATTCTGCTTAACCAAATGCAAGCTTTTAGAGCTAGTAGAACTCAAACTTCTCTGCTTTGTTTTCTCAGATGAGAAGAAAAACAAATGATCTTGCTTTTTCAATTCCCAGTTAGTTTCTCAGCTTTACAGCAAGTGCCACTCAGCTTTACAGCAAGCACCACTAAGGAGCAAAGACTCTGCATGGACAGTGGAAGGCACTACTTTCAGGTAGCTTAGTTCTGAAGCTAATACTTATTCTTGGTACTTCAGTGAAGATTTACCTGTTGAGTATTGGAGCTTTGTTTACAGTTTTGACATCAAACATTTGCAATTTATTCTAATTTACTATAAATTGAGTTATATAATATTACAGGAGAATTTATCATTGGTTTGTGATAATTTAAAGGCATAGTGCAATTAGATATTTTTGTTTAAATAGATTTAGCAACAATAACATCTGAAGTTTGGATATGATTTCTTTGTTCAGAAGGAGTTTGTTTGTAACTATATCTATTTTTATGAAGCTGGATATAACTTTTTTAGATTACTTAATTATCTATTATCCAGAGTTTCTGTTTGTAATAGCAGGTGCCTTGGGCAGTATCTTTCACCATTAAGGAATGCAGAGTAGCTCACTGGGTAACACTGTGGCCGTATTAACTTTTTTTGGTGGGTGCTAGACCCCTCTGTGTCTTCAAAAAGATGTAGATCTAAAGGATTTTAAGATCAACAGGTACCTGTCTGGTTACACAGATACGTACTTAACATTAAAAAAAATGAAGTCATTACCTTAAAATTGCTGTTGCAAGCTTCTTTTAGATTATGTGGCTTGGGACTGTGACTTTAATTTATGCTCTCACTTGAGAGTGGACTTGACAGCATCCAGGAATCAATAGCACTACTGGTGTCCAGAAACCAAAATGTGAAACCATGTTGTAATGAGATCATGCATGTATTACTAAGGTGTTAGATGGAGGGGAAATAAATTAATAAATTAAAAAATTAGTAAATATGCCATAGCAACTCTGTGGGCTGACATGGGTAAAGAATTCTAACCCCCACCCTACCAAAATATTAATAGCATATGAGCAGTCAAAGAGCTTGATAGCATATATTGATTCTGCAGCTCCACATGGTTTTTCTGCAGCAGGTGAACTGTGTAGCAGTGTCTGTGACCATTAAGGAATGCAGAGTTAGACCTCAGATAGCAGAAGGGCTATGCTCAGAAATGTAGAGTGTGTGAGGCCTGGGGACAAACTACTCATATATTGCAGTTTTGCCTGCCCTCACAAAAGGAGGAGTTGCAAAAAGTGGTTTTATGGCCTTCTCTTGCCAGCGCAAACATGGGATTCACGATCCTGTCTTCATCTTGTTTTGCCATGTTCTTTTGGATCAATGTATAGGGTATTCGAAGTTTCAGCAGTTATTGAGGTCTTGTATAACTAAATATATAAATATAAGATTAGAAAGCTAAATAGAAATTAGAAGAAAATTGAAGCAAAGGTTAAAATGCTACTGCAGGTCCCAAATATCTAAACCAGTCAATTTTTATAAAGAAATAAAAAGAAAACCTTCCTTAAAAAATCGAAATGGGAAAACCCCTGAGTACTACCTAGTCTTAAGAGAACAAACCAAAGTAAGGTGAATCACTTACCTTGAGATTAAAGGGTTGTCATTTTCATTTTCATATACAATTGGTACAAGATCAGTAAGAAAATACAATATTAAGCAATGTTTTTTGATAGAAACTGTTTATTGCTGAAGCATTCATGTTTTAGCTGCCCTAAAATGATGAGCTCTTGTTTTAACACAAGTGTTTAAACAGAATGTTTTACTTCTCCCCCTCTGCTATGCTTTTGTGACATCCCACCTGGAGTACTGCATCCAGCTCCAGGGTCCCCAACATAAGAAGGATGTGGAGCTGTTGGAGCAAGTCCAGAGGAGGGCCAGGAAGTTAATCAGAGAGCTGGAGCACCTCTCCTATGAGAAAAGGCTGAAAGAGTTGGGATTGTTCAGCCTGCAGAAGTGATGGCTCCAGGAAGACATTGCAGCAGCCTTCCAATACCTCAGGGGGCCTACAGGAGTGATGGAGAAAGACTTTTACTAGGACAAGAGGGAATAATGGGTTCAGTCTGAAAGAGAGTAGATTTAGATTAGATACTAGGAAGAAATTCGTCGCTGTGATAGTAACTACACATTGTGATTGTCCCATCCCTGGAAGTGTTCAGGGCCAGATTGGATGGGGCTTTGAGAAACTTTGTCTAGTGAAAGGTGTCCCAGCTCATGGCAAGGACACTTGGAGGCTGGTGGAACTAGATGATTTTTAAGGTCACTTCCAACCCAGATGATTCTACGATTTTATAATGCAGCAGATTTTATAGTTACTGCATTTCTATAGTATTGAATTATTCTTGTTCTAACTTGCTCCTTGCCTCCTCACACTCCTCCTTAGACAGACATGTGAAATGTTGAGGCTTTCTTTCCTTTCAGAAAATAAGTACTTGAGCCAAAATTTTCTCTGGAGGATTGGTATCTTTGATGGTGTTCTGTCTGAGATGTCTCAGAGAAACCTGTTACTTAGCATGTGGTTAGCAGTGTTTTCCTGCTAGGCTGTGTAGAAGGGGGTACTGGTCAGGCTAAAAAATCTGGATGTAAAATTCACTTTCTTCAGAAATCAGGGTTGATATGAGCTTGTGCAATTCCGCTGAGGCTGCTGAACAGAATTTGGCTGTGTTGATCATGGGGATTGTGTCAAAACCAGCTAGAAGCAGTGTGTATTTAAAACATCACTGTAACTACATCAGTAACACTTGATTGGAAGAATGAGACATCCTCACTCCTTTCTGGTTTTTACTGGGAAGGGGAACGTGGTGATGGTGTCCTATCACTTCAATTAAAACTCACTTTTTTCCCTTTCTTTGGAGATTTAGCCAAATAGATGAATTCAGTGAAATAACCCACCAACGGTTGATACTTAGATGACAGGACCGTCTCTTTTTTGTAACAGTTTTGTACTCAAGAACTTAGAAAACTGGATCTTCACAACCAGCAGCATTGCTGAACCAAACTTGTGTCTCTGCTAAACAGTCTGCTTTTGTGGTGTCTCTCGGGGTGGAAAGGCCGGTGCACTGTAGTAGCCTGAGCACTCTGAGTTTGTACATAAGCTAAACTGCAGGGGAATGTCCTTTGCAAAGTATCATAGATACTATTCACTGTCTGCAAACCAGATTCTGTCACTTCCTCAAGTGTGTCTTCTCCCACACCCCCAAAAGTGATGGAGGCAGCAAACCACCTGTGTGATTCCCCACTTCCCCTTCGGAAAAAGAGCTACACGGTTGCCCAGGAGCTGTGCCCCATTAGGTCTAATCACTGGCATGTTGACTTCAGTGGAAGCTTTGCTATAGACTTCAGTGAAAGTTAAATTCTGACTTCTAAGAAAGGCTCCATGAATCTCTTCAAGATTTCTTGAAACATCGTCTGTGCTTTACCAGTGTAATGATAATGGGGATTGGTGTGAATTTTCCTGTTTTACAAATGTGGCTGAAGGTACGCAGTAACCGTAGAATAAAGATAAGAGTGTGCCACTTCAACCTTTTTGGCTATGGAGACCAAATAAAGCAGTAAAATCCCTTTCACAAAGATGTAAGTTTGCTTTTTTGTCTTTTGAAGCATGCTGGTATAATTGGAGTAAAAGTAAAGTGCACACACACAAAAGAAATCACTTGCTGGTTATAGACTTACATCCTGGTGCTGTCTGTAGTACTTGGTCCAATTGTGTTGCGGTATAGCTGGAACAAGACTATTTTCTAAGATAGAAAGGTGCAAGGAGTGAAAAAGGTGCAAGGAGTGAAAAAGTGATCTTGGAGTGAGTTTGTAGTAAAATGTGTACCGGACATTGGATGAACTTCTTGAAATACAACCTGGGGCACACACAGTGCTCTGTCTAGTGTATTTTGCTATTTAGGCTCAAATATATTCAGAGGAATGAGGGCAAATACATTCCAACTCTGCACTTACATTTTAACAAACAAATCAAAGGTTAGTGCTTCCTTCAAGGATTTTGGCAAAGGGTGAAAATTGTGCCATATGGAACAGGAGAAAAAAAAATCTTGCTGGCTAGTGCTGCAGTTTTTACCATTAACTTGCTTCATGATCTCAGGTAGATTGCTGCCTCTTTCTTTCTCTGTTTCTTCATTTACAAACTTGGGATAATGATGGCTTCTTCCTTTGTAGAGTTTTGTGCAGTCTCTGAAAGAAAAACTTGGTAGTGAGTAACAGGGCAGAAAGTTGAGAAGACTTGTCCAGATTATTTGTTTATTTAAAAAAAATACAGTACAATGGCAGTTGCATTAATTGTGGTGATGATATAATATTTAGGAGAATTTTACAATGTTTTGTTTGTTTATGAAGATATAGAAAATGATACCTGCTTCTTTCTCTAGAGAGAGGGTCTGCAGTTTGACTGTTAGAATTTCATTCTATCAGAGAGTCAAAACAATTAACTTTCTAAACAGGTACATAAACAAATTCTTTAAGCCTGTGTACTTTAGAACACAGTGGAGTTGTCATTTATATATTACATATTTTGTTAAACAGCATATTGTTAGGGTATAATAACACTGATCTTCTGTTGTGTACTTTTACAGGCATCAACTAACTACATTTTACAAACATTTCAGAACGACCGCTACCCACCCCTGTTTTGCAGATTGCAGAGTAGACCCAGGGATGTTCAGGTAAGACCAGATGACTGGTGGCACAATCAAGTACAGAATTCCTGAACACTTCTTGGAAGTTTCTATGTCACTGTTAAACTTATTATACCAGTTACCTCTCTGTTACTAAAGCATCTGCCCTATGTATGTGCACATTACTTTCCAGTATTGGTAGGTGAAAAAGAATGATGGACTGTCATCTATTGATTTCAGGCTTACTGGTTAAGTAATTGTGAACTTGCATATTTGTGAAGTCTGTTAGCATCCAAGTTCAATTCAGAATTCGTCTACATTTAAGAGTTTGCGCTGCAGGATAGAAAAACAACCTTGCAGACCAGAGCTTTTGGACCTGGTGTTTTGTTCTTCCCGTCCGGAGTCTTTTCTTAGCTCAGTGCTGTGTGAATATTGCCCTCTGTTCCTTGTAATTCTGTGAAACTGAGATGCATAGGCTTGGTCTATACCCAGATATTTCCATGTGTTCAGTTCAGCTCTCTAGCCTGAGCTTCTTACTCTAAGGGTTGGCACAAGAGGCATGGAAGGAGGTTGGCATTGTGGCGGTGTAGGTGTTTGTGGGTTACTGTGGAGTTCAGGCCCCAGATCTGAACTTGTAGTTTTGTATTAGGTCAGTAACACAGAAGCCTGATGACTGTCTTTCAATGCAGATTAGATTGAGAACCCATTGATCTTGTGCTTTCATTTCTGAGGCTAGTACAGAGCTGTGGACTTCTCTGCCAGCCTAGGGTTTTAAACATGTGGGGCTTTCTCAGTTGGTACACTCTTGACCATACCAGAACTTGATTTCACAGAAAACTCTTAGTGTCTTGTTCACCTTCCAATTTCATACCCAGCCATCTGTGTGCTATACTGTGAAATAAAATGATAGAAAGCTAAGAAGATAATCGCTAAAAATCTGTAGATCTCGAGGGAGTTATACCCCAGTTGCTCTGCAGTTCAGCCAGCACTTTCAGATGTTTTAACTGCTGACCCTTTTTTAATTGCTAGTGAATTTGCATTTTTTGGACTGAGTCTTTCCTGTGTTGGGCTTACCTTTAAGACAGGAGCTTTGTAGGTTTTCATCTGAGGGAGATGAGAAAGAAATACTAGAATAAAAATGTGTCTTCAAGAAAAAAGAAACAAAACAACTGAAAAACAAATTCTAAATAAAACTCAAGAAGATGAAAAATGGGAAAACAGCCTATAGATTTTAAGAAGCTTGGCCTGAAGAATGATGGTCCCGCTTGTTGTCCAAAGAATTGATTTTTATTTCACAAATACAAAAGTTTTTTGTTCAGTTCATTTTTAAGAATTGTGCTTCAGTTGTAGAGAAGACAAAGATCTTTATATACATGATTATTTTAGTGCCCAGTCCTGCAATGCCCCTGCCACAGCAGTCTCCCTGAGCTATTGCAGTTGCAGGATTGAAGCCCTACATGCAGCTAATCTTACAGGGACCTGATCCTGCTCTGAGACATTTTGGCACAGATCCTTGGGCACGTGCACAGTTCTGGGTAAGCTGTTGTGGCTTGGCATCAGTGAAACAATGGTGAAGATGGATATGCTTGTGTATTCCAGTTTATGAAGCAGTAAGGTTCTTCTTGGAAATCTGTTACAGCTGGTTACATAGAGCAGTTTGTCACCTGTAACCTGAGTGATTTTTAGAGGTGTTTCTCAAGCAATGAGACATTCAGAACTTTCCTCCTTTCTCCTTAAAATGTGAGGCTAAACAGTTGACAGTGAAAGGAGATAATAAGGATATAGATAAAATAAAAAACAGAAGGAGTAAGTGGCCCAATCCAGTAGTGTTTGGTTTGGTTTGGTTTGGGGGTTTTTGCTTGTTTTTAAATACTTCTTCATCCAGTTAATACATGAATACAATAATCAATTTATATAACTTTTTGGAAAGTTCCCTCAATAAAGGTTTGCAAAAAATCAAATAATATTTTAAATATTCTGAGAAAAAGTAGAACAATTCTTACCCTGACGGCTAGGGAGTAGGTTTCGGATGGGAACCAGGCTCAAGCCATGTTGTGACATTTTCTTGACCTGGATCAGATGCTTCTGTCTCCTTGGAGAACTCACAAGTTTAAGCAAAGTTGATGCTGGTCAGTTTTCACTGCTGATGTTCAGAATGTTGCGGACAACAGTGAGAACTGAAAATCATCAGGTACTTTTCATTCTGCTGCTGCTTTGGAGTTCTGTTTTGTCAGGTCCAACTAAGTTACACTTTACAAGGAGGGGATGCCCAGGCAGGGCATGAGAAGGGTGTCTGTGCTTCCACTGGTTTCAAAACATGTGGAAGAATAAGGGACTAGCTCAGCTCCCTCGTATTGCAGTTACACTGCCATGGGCATATAGGAAAGCAAAAACTTAGCTCAGGAATCTTCCTGCTGGATTAGTAACACTGCAGAATATAGGATTAGTAGAGAAATAAAATGAAAATAAGAGGATATGGCTGGATATGATTCACTTGCATCAAAAGGGAATTTCTTGTAGGGTCCTAGGCTTTTCTTCTTGTGCTTGATGGTGTTACTGAGACCTGCAGTGGGTGTTGGATCTGATCCATTCTGTTGCTAGAGCATGCTCTTGCTTTTTCCCTGTAGCCAGGGACTGAAGGTGGCTCTGAGATACATGTCTGCAGTTACAGTGAGACTGACTGAACATCATGGTGCTCTGGAACAGGGAAAAATCTGAATCAAAAGGCTCTGGATAAGGAGATGTCTATATTCCTACTACCCAGAGCAAGGTAAGAGAATAGTGAGTGGTGCCTAGCATGTCCAGTCCTTGCAAGGCTCTCGCTGTGTTGGAGTTGGGCAGAGTGTGCCCTACAGTTCTGATTTTCTGAACCTCCAGATCAATGACCATCTTGTAGAGCTCTCTACCAGTTTGTCTGTCTGGGTTTCCTGTAGTGGAGATTGGGGAAGGACAGCTGTGAGGGGCATTTTGGTGTCTTCCAGACAGTCAGGACACAGATGCACCTCAGTCTGGGAGAGATTCTCTGTATTAGAGCTGAGGTGTGGTCAGAGATTGTCATGGACACTTCTGAACTTTGCCTTGTAAGTTAATTTTGTGGCTACTAGGACTTTATGAATATATGGGAGGAGATAAGGGGTTGTGTGTGGAGCCATATGATGGCTGTCAGAGAGAACCTGACTTGTGAAGTTACCAGGGAAGCTTGTGAGATCATGAAATTTTATATTCAAGAACATAAAATTTCTGTCCCTCAGATATACTGTGCCAACTTGATTTGTAGCCTGACATTTTGTCATTGTTTCAGTCTTGAGCAAAAATTCAATCTGTGTGTGGATTAAAAAAGACATTCCTGATGTATTTCCTTTTGCTGTGAGTCTGTAATTGTTGTTCTTGAGTTTATTTATGAGCTACTAAGACCTTTACTAGAGATGATTTGCTTGTAACACCAGGAAGAGCTGTTCTGCTTTGAGTCTGTCTGACAGTTTTTCCTTTAGCAGAAGGAAGTTCCAAGTAGTTAAGTTTGCTGCAATTGGCATCAAGTATGCAGCATGGTAGATCTCCAACAAGTTCACTGAAGCAGTTGCTGGATATTGGGGAAAAAGTGCTCTCTAACTGGTCTTGCACCAAGAATGGAAAGGAGCAGGTTCATTGAGGCTGTTACCGAGTTCATGGAGTCATATCATCTGCAATCTCTGTGCTTTTTCCTCCTTTAGATTTGGAGCAGTGGAGGTTTTGCTTAAATAAAAAGAGAACCTCATCCCTTCTTGTTGATTGCTGCTGCTCTTGTCTTTTGCACCTCCATGAGGTAGGTGTGATGAGGGGCAGTAAACAACATGAGGATGAATATCTGTGCATCTTCACCTTCTTGTTACTGTGGTGAAAAAGTTCTTCCATTCCACTTGTCTTATCCTTCTCTGGAGAACTTCACTTATTTATTATGTTGGCCATGTATGATAGAAGTGGAGGCGAATCAGGACAGTTAAACCATAAGATAGAAAGTCAAATTACAGTTAAAAAGTAAATACATGGAATCACATCTTTTGGGAGTACTGGGCATGTTATCACTGTGTTTAAAGTTAGGCATATGCATAATTTCTTATGAGACTGAGGTTATTATTTGTTTTCAAAATTGCACCTCCATGCAAGAATTTTCAGCCTGAATTTGTATTATTTCTGTGTGAAATCTGTGTCAGATATGTGAAATTTGCTAGTGCTGACAAGTAACTTAGATGCATCATCTTCTAAAACTTAGGATTAGTTATTTAAATATTTAAAACACCCTCCATAAGACTACCAAATACAGCCATTCAACTATACAAACAATGCTAGTGATAATGAACCAGCAAATATTCAAAATGGCATACACTCTCCATAAATATTTCTCTCTTACTTTAACATTCACCAGGGTGAATCACAAGGAAGGTAAATCCTGAATGTTTATTTGTTTTAACTCACTAGCTTACGGATGATACGAGCTTTCAGGGAAATCCATGGAGTCCCACAAGGTGGCAGGAGCTAACTGTTCTGTACTAGAGCCGAGGTCTCAAGGAAAATAAAGGTAATAAACTGATTTTGCTGGTTGTATGCATTCAGATCATAAGCAAGTTAGGCCAAAATTTCAAAAACCCACTTTTGTGTTTCTTAGACTTCTGAATAATTTTTGCAAATGAATGAAATTCAGTCCTCAAGAATCTTATTTCAAAACATGAAGTTCAAGCATTCTTACTTCATCAACAAAACAGGACCTTTATTTTCACTTGGTGATGATAATTTGCTTGTAAATTGCATTGTCACTGTGAATGGAGAATAGGAATGAATCAGTGAAGGAACTTGGTGGTGTATGAGGTTCACAGTTTTAACAAATTGGCAGTGAGCATCCCTAACTTGCAAACTCACCTTGACATTGTGGGAACGCTGGTCTTGAGGTGGGATGCAGCAGCAGGGCTGAGGGACTGGGGAAGTGAAGGAATTCTCTGCTGCTTCAGTGAGGCTGCAGAGGTGTTTTTCTGTGGAAACTGAAGAATCAAAACAGCATTGAAAGTGTCAGCATTTGGGGATTATTGGAAATAATTAATGTAGTTTATCCTAACTAGGGAGATTGTGTTGCCTGGTATATAGAACATAAGGCTGACATTTATTCCTTTCTGTTCCCAGTATCCTGATCTTTCTTAAGACTACTGGAGTTCTTGTTCCACTTTTTCTTGCTTTTGTTTCTACTTACCTGCTGATGGTCAGTGCTTTCCTGAAACAGTGTGTGATCAGGATGTAAAGCACTGCAAAAGGGCAAGGGGGTTAATCAAGGATGTCTTATCAAAGGCATGATACGAGACCTATAGTTATATATCCTCATGCCTGCTTAGCCTTGCACTTTGAGTTCCAAGTCTCAAATTTTCGAAAAAATCTCTTTGTCCTGTCTTGTAGACTTGATGGTTTCAGTTGGCAGAAGTAACACTGAAGAAAGCAGTAATAAGATGAAGTGATTGTCTCTGATTCAGTGGACCACAAGGTGTTCATGTGTGACTTGTGAGTCTCTTCATTTGTGAGGAGATTTTATTTTAAATCAGCAAATGTCCATTTTTATTTTTTGGATTAGAGGACAGATGAATATTAACTAGGTATCTTTGGGAATGTGGACAGACAATGCAATTCAGTAGGACTAAAGTGAAATTAGAATAGGTAGTTTTCTGAATTAGTAGACAGATACTGGGAGAAAATAATTCAACTCTCCTAAGAAATTTAAGTTTCTTCCATCCCACTTGATGTCAGTTGCTTGTCATTATGATGTAGAAAAACATCTGGAATAGCCATACAAGGTGAATGAAGTGAAAATTCTTCCATGCTTGTATATGAAATAGTATTGTTATTTTTCCAAAAATGGTGGAAGGAACTTAAGAACATTTAAAAATCAATTGTGTAGTGACTTACAGACCTGTTACACTAGTGTTAGTACAGCTTGTTAGGGGAAGGGGTGACAGGACAAGATAGAGATGAGTATTCTCAGCAGCTGCTATAAAGGAATAGTATATACCATCATCTTGCCAATTTATGTGAGCTTCAGAAGCATTTCTTTTTATACACGTCTTTGCAGGAATGCATGGAATTTAGAAAAATCTTTGTTGTTAGTACTGACCTGAGTAATTTAAGTGGCTGCAGTCAGATGATACATGTAATTTCAAAGGGAAAATTTTGTGATTTCCAGTGTTTACACCTTTCACTTGCCTCTAATTTGAAAGGAATTTTAGTTCTTACATAAACATCCTAAAATAATTATTAGAAAGTAAATAATTAAGTAAGCATTCCGTATTTGATGAACTTACAACTGAAATCTGTTATGCAGTTGAAAATGTGCATAATTTACAGAGTTATGTACCAATATGTTTGGACTATCAGTATTTAAATTACTGTCAGCTGTGAGTTTTAAATAGTTGGTGCTTATTGACAGAAACCAAGCTATATCTGTCATTACTTCTCTTTGAAATTTTCAGTCACACAAATGGGATAGATGCCTAGTTCCCATTGCAGCTCGGACACAGTGGGACACTTATGCTGATGTGAAATTCTCAAAAAACTCCCATGTATGTAAATACGATTTAAAATATCAGCTTCAAACTTTAAGATGGGAGATCATGTATTACTGTGGTGTCTGTGTGCAACAGTCCTGAGTGTATTCACTGTGTGCTGCAAACATGGGTCTTAATGTGTCTTGCAAAGGGTTTGCTACTGCTGCGTGTTTGGAATACTGTATCAAGGTAAAGTTTGACTCTTAAGTTTCTTTATGAACAAAAGGTCAATGATCATGACAATACCAGGGTTAGAAAGAGTAGTATAAACAACTCATTTTAATTTGACCACAGGTTGAATACAGAAAAAGGCTCCAGAGTATGTATGGTGACATGTGCCCTATTGGGCAGAGTCAAATTCCCAGAGAACAGTGGACACTGCATGGAGATGTTTCTCAGCACTGACGAATAAATGATCATGAGAGATAGCTACTTTGTGGTGTACATAAAGTTAGTACAGTGAACTGGGAGGCCTAGTAAAGATTACTGAATAGTTTGAAAATTGCTGGCCAA
Organism: Sakesphorus luctuosus; assembly: GCA_013396695.1. Lineage (NCBI taxonomy): Eukaryota > Metazoa > Chordata > Aves > Passeriformes > Thamnophilidae > Sakesphorus > Sakesphorus luctuosus. Next base: position 87,393 of record VWZD01005311.1, read on the forward strand.
TTATACATGTCCAAATTCACCCGAGTGTTACTAGAGGAAATAGAGTGAGAGGTGAAGAGGACTGCACAGGGCATGTGTCTCTCTCCAGTGTGTCTTCTTCCAGGAAACCCAAGGTCTTCCCTCACTATCTGCCAAACCCTCTCCTAAACGTCTCAACTGTTCTGTTGATTTTGGTTAATTCAGGGACAATTGGAGTTGTCCCATCCACCAGATCCCCTACCGAGGCGCTGAGTGCTTTCTCTTCTCTGTGACCAACTTGGGAATGCAGGGTATCACTCGCCTGTAGTAAATGTCCAACTCAATAAAGAGTTCAGGCAGAGAAACAAGCAAATATATACAAAGCTAGGAGTTCTATGTGTCCCTCCGAAGTTTGATTTGAGGGATTTTGAGGTTTAAAGAGTTGACTGTGCTGCATGCAGGGTCTTCTAAAGAAAAACTGGAAAGATTCTTTACTATCAACTTTTTAGGAGCACCTTGTTAAAATGTAGCATTTTGAAATGCAGCCTATTGATAAAACCTGGCATCATCTCAAACCTTAAGACTGTGTGTCTACATGGTTTTGTAATTACCCGAGCGTGCTTTCACTAAAGCAGAGCAAGTGTCAGAAGGGGTTTGGCAGTGATAGGATGGAGCTCTGTGTATGCTGATGTAACTTGCACTGAGGAAGGGTGGGTTAGGTTGTGTAAAGCTGGGCTAGGCTGCTGTGGTTAGAGTTCCTAGCACCCAATTTGTTGACTCAAATCAGGTTGCTGTGTCTAGGAGCTACCAAAACTACCTGGAATCTTTGGGGCCAGTCACTGACAGTTCATGCCCTATGCAACAAGGGCACGTCCTGGATGGTCCTTCAAGAGACAAAATCTTGTTGGGCTGCAAAAACAACTCTTCCTGTGCTAGCAGGCTGCAAATCCTGTTTATAGATTTCTTTTATAGCACTGGATGTTGAAAACAGTGCTTGGGAAATTATTATTCAATTAACTTGGTATTTATTTTTCTAATACATTTTGTTGCTGTTGAAAGTGAAAACTAGTTGGACATAAGATCTACTTATTAGAGGGCTTGTTCTTGGGTTTTATAGGAGAGGGGAAGGCAGGGGAGGATGAGCTTATTGCCTTTGGTGCTCAGGGTAGAATTCTTGCCCGGCTCTTCTGCCCTTCCTAAAAGAAGCTGTCACTGAAAAGTAGAGCCCTTGGGAATGTATGCGAAATACAGAAGCAAGTCATCACTGAGGCCAAGTACCTGTGTTTGTATCTGGTATGTGCCAGTTCGTGTAGTATCAAGGCTGTGTGTAACATTCTCCTGTCCTCCCGTGTCCTCCCCCCATCTCTGGTAGGAAAAGTAAAATTAAAAAAAAAAGAACAATTAGTGTGCTGAAGGTTTACATAGGTGTCCATTGACAGGGAGTTAATCTGTCTGTGTGGTTTATACACTGCATTGGTTTACAAGTGATGCCGGTAAGTTCTCAGGCCACATGTACAGCCAAGCAGAAGATCAAATGGTGATAGTGGAATCACTTTGGCAAAAATGTGAACATTGGAGGTGATGTTGAACTCCACCAGATCACTTGTTACAGCAGCCTCTTGCTCCTAGAGGAACACACTTTCCCTCTCTCAGGTCTTTTTAGCACCAAAACTAACATTTGCTGCCTTTTTCCTCCCTTTTCATGGGCTGTACCAGGCACACGGTCCCAGAGAGCAGCAGTGGTGGTCAGCTTGGTGAGAGATGCAGGGATGCAACTGATGACTTCTCTAAAGTTTAACAGCAGCTACTGGAAGTTTTGCAGTCTCCAGTGGGCCATTGCACCCGTCTGTTGCCGTTCAAAATGTGTTGGTAGAAAAGCAGCAGTGGGTCAGCTCTGCAGTCGCTGCATTTCACAGCATGAGGATTTCATGTAAATACTCTTACTGCTAACCTGTGTTTAACCTAAGGAGTGCAGGACAAATGCAGGAATAGCAGAGTTTACGTTAGTGGCAAGCCAGTGTTGCACCCCATCAACTGAAGTGCTTCTACATAGACCAAGGGCATGGTTTGTATCTGTAATAAGTCGCATATCTTAAAACTTTTCTTCCCTTCAAGGGAAAAAAACAACTCGAAATGTGGAGAAAGCTAACTTAAACTTAAACTAAATACAATTAAAGACTTCAGGAAAAGAGAACAAACAAAAAACAATCTTACTCAGGCTAGGAGAACTCACAACTACAGGAGAAACTAGCCAGGCTCACTCTCTGGGAGAGGGAAAGGGAAAAAACAACCCGAAATGTGGAGAAAACTAACTTAAACTAAATACAATTAAAGACTTCAGGAAAAGAGAACAAACAAAAAACAATCTTACTCAGGCTAGGAGAACTCACAACTACAGGAGAAACTAGCCAGGCTCACTCTCTGCTCTACCAGCTCCCCCGATAGAAAGACCTAGACTGGAAACTACTCCCCCACCACGTGGAAAACAAGTGTGGAATACTTGTGTAATTTCCTTATATACCATGGTTGCCAAAGAAGCCATAAATTGAAACCATGACATTCTCCACCCCTTATTCCACACTGGTCTTTCCATGCACTCCTTGGTTTGTTTTTTTTTTGAATAAATAAGAAACTATATTATTTGATATTCACAATCACACTGTATGTACAGGACGTAGGGGGCCCCCACTCTCCACAGGGGAAAAGAAAGGAAAAGGGAAAGGGAAAAAAACAACCCGAAATGTGGAGAAAACTAACTTAAACTAAATACAATTAAAGACTTCAGGAAAAGAGAACAAACAAAAAACAATCTCACCCAGGCCAGGAGAACCCACAACCACAGGAGAAACTAGCCAGGCTCACTCTCTGCTCCACCAGCTCCCCCAATAGAAAGACCCAGACTGGAAACTCCTCCCCCACCACGTGGAAAACAAGTGTGGAATACTTGTGTAATTTCCTTAGATACCATGGTTGCCAAAGAAGCCATAACTTGAAACCATGACATTAGAAACAAAAAAAAAGAAATAAATAAACTAAAAAAGCTTTTTGTATATTACAGAAGGGCCAATATGTTAATGTTGTTACTAATGTATTTATACAGTTAGATCACTAACATGTAGATTGGAATTCTTGCATTCATACTGGAGTGGCAGGAAGAGACCCATCCTTTTCTGTGGTGTCCCACAGATGTATTTTAGACATGAATGCAAGAAACCTGTATGATTTTTCTTGATAAAGAGGTTTGATGTATTTATATGTGCATAAATCAGTACTTTGCATACTGCATTGACTTCTGGTGGCTGAACTTATTGGTTTGGGGTTGTGCTTTTTTTGAAGGGGAGGGCTTGCATGTTTGAAGCAAAATGTGAATTTTGACTATCGGTAAGTTGTTTTGCGTTCTCTTATAGTGAGTTGTTGCATAACAAAAACTTCTTTTAGCTTTTGGGTCTCACACAAACACTGGAGAGAAGACCACAGATCAGAGGAAAAATAGTATTCTCTCTTCTCTTCTCTCCTCTTCTCTCCTCTTCTCTCCTCTCCTCTCCTCTCT